>CASHTH010002608.1:0-20624 GCA_030341885.1 Geodia barretti | reverse complement strand
GAAATGGAGCGACAGAAAGATAGAAGCAAGTCCCACCCTCCCCCCATTTACATCCACTCAAGTTGAAATCAGTTGAGAGATTCTCCCTGACCCTATTGACAGCCCCCCAGACTCCTCCTTCTTATCTTCTCCTCCTCCCCTTCACCTAACTCCTCCCTTCTTCTCTGTCCAACTTTAATCATACCCGACCCCCTCAATTTCCTCCCCATGCATTAGGCCCTCTTAACCCTATCCCCTCTCACATCTTCTTCTGCCCCCCACTCCCCGAACCTCTTACCTCCACCCATCTCTTCATCGACCATCCCCCCTCCACCTACAATACATTCCTTCCTTCCACCCTCCCCGGCCATATCCGTTGCAGCCCCTCACTCCTAATTTTCTCCAATAATTCCTCCGTTCCCCACATACCCCACGTCCTATGTGTCCCCACATTTCTCCCCCACTTTTCCTCGGTTCCATGCTGGTTCTATATTATAGTAGCAGGGCGCCATGCCGAAACATCCTAAGCTTAAAAACATATTAGTTAAAATTGAATTAGACAATGCTGCTGATTTGTTTGCAGGAGAGCTTCACTATTTGAAGATGGCTCCAGCTACCCAGCGAAGTCAAAGGTGGGAGGCCAAAGAGGGTTAGTGCCCGAGTGTGACTCGTAGAAGCTTGCGGACATCGAGGTCCGCGAGTCTGACAACAAGGGGACAGCACCTTAGAAGATAAAGATGGTAAATGAGTGAGGAATGCAACCCAAATTGGCTAGAGCTACTAATAGCTAAGTCAGCACTGGTGTGTGATGCTGATAGGCCTGGACACAGGATGTGTAAAGTCAGCGATAAGGGCTAGGAAGCAAAACACTTCAGCAGCCCACTGCCAAGGCGCCAGACTTATCTGCCTTACACGCGATGTGCTGTTCCCTGACAGTCACCTCTCTCCAGACCTATGCGTTGGAGAGCCACAGAGGCCCTTAGACAGAAATGACAGCCTCAGAGACCTGCAGCACTTGTTTTTTACAGAGATAGAGAGCTCCCGAAAACAGATAATAATAAAGAAAAGAGCGAGCCTGTATGCTAGTAACCACCGTGTCACGAATACTATGTGAAGGCTGCATGCTAGGAAGGAGGTGCTGGATAATATACGGCATTCAATATTTACGCGTGCACTCGATATGTCTGAGGTGGAGTGGTGTAGCTTCATGTAGCTGTTAGTATCCCAACAGGTGTAGCGTACTGCAGAGTGCACTCCTCAATGGAGGAGGATCATAATACTGACAGAGCTAATAAGACCTGTTTACATGCAGGGATATTCACTATGTTCGCATACAACAGTTACAGCCCCTAAAACTGTGGTAAAGACAGTGCAGTTTCCCTACACTTGAAACCAGTCAGCTCCATGAAGTCTGGAGACTTTAGGAGAGTGGTTAGAACATGAACTGGGGAAGCCACCTCATATAATTGCAGGGACCCACCCTCTTCTTCCCCAACATGTCAGAAGTCATGTACAGGACATGTAAATCACACTTTATACAGTGGTTATAGCATGAAATGGGGAAGGGGCCCTCAACTAAATTGCAGGGACCCACCCTCTCCTTCCCCAATACCTCTGAGAGGTATATATATATCTATAGGCACATGTGGTTACACTAATTCTTCCTTATGGAACCAACACATTGAAGTGGTGTCTGTGTGCAATAGATACATAGACCTCTGGTAAATGTCATCCATCAGTTGTCTGTGACATCATGAGGAGAGTATGCCGCTGCCACTGCCCATGCTGCTGGCTGTATGAGAAGACAGGGGTCTGGAGCAGGTGTGCCAAAGACAGCATCTCAATGTCAGTTCCCAGGCCCCATCTTGGTCCATACCTGTGGAAGCTATATAACTTTGAATACTGCCATAGCCTATGAGATTGTGGCCTAGGAAATATTGGGCATTATTTGTCATGTGGTCAAGGATAGCATGTCGTACACCCATATACTGATCTGCAGACCCTGTCAGAATGTAACATAATGCCCTAAAGAGGCAGTTACCATCTCCATCTCCCTGTACGCGTCTCACACTACGCATGTCTGGACGTGTGAGGGGGACAGTGGATCCTCCTGGTCTTACTGGTGTTTGTGTACAATATTGGAGGCCCAGCTCTTGGCATGCACTTCGCTGCACTGTACATCTACAGAGTGGAAATTGAAAGGAGTAGCAGCAGGTGTTTCTGTACCTGTAATAACACAGTCCTCATTTTCCCTGCAGATGTGGGATTGACCTTGACCTTTTTTGCACTTGGGGACACAGTTATGTCTACACCAGTGAGCTTCCTCTTTCTTCTAGAGACATGTGGTATATTTTTCTTCAAAGGGTGCAGATTATACAGGGCCCTAGATGCTGCTTTTTCTTATCAGAATCAGCACAATATAGGGCAGCCTTCTTTTTATCAGGATCAGCACCAATATGAGGCTGCCTTTTTCTTTTTAGGATCAGCATGATAGGAGGTCCTAGCCACCACCTTTATCTTATCAGGGTCTGACAAATAAAGGGATCTACCTCTAGCTTTTATTTCCTCAGAATTCAGCACATAATATCTCTTGGCACATGCCCTCTTTTTTCTTGGGGAGCGGTAAGGCTTTTTCCCAGCAGCAAAATTGAACTTATCTGAATGGAAGCCCAGGTGTTGTTGTCTTGGGTGTTGTCTTGCAGTGACAACTATCAGCAAACATGTGGTAGAGTGGAGGGCACAAGATTTCAGACGAAAGAATGAAAAAAGCGGGTGTGGTGTTTCAGTATCAACGATTCAGTTGCAGCTACAGGGCAGCTAGAGGGCGAGGTGGAAAAGTGAGGGGGAAAGTGGGAACAGGTACAACAGCAACACAGTTGAGACGGTTTGCAATCAGACAAAAGAACCGGGTGTGATGTTTTCAGTATCAACGACTCACTCGAGGGCGAGGTGGAAAAGTGATGGACAGAGTGGGAACAGGTATCAACAACGACAGTAATGCAGTTGAGACGGTTTGCGACTCCATGAGACCAGTGCACCACGAACTACAGAAGAGTGCCTCAGGGCCAGTGGGTACACCCAGGCACGAAGGAGTGTCGTGTAGCACCTCGAAATAAAGAGCTAATGGCAAATAGGGCAAATGAGAGACTGAATACAACCATATGGAGACAGTTTGCAGAGCTTACATTGAAAACGAAATGAGTAGCTGTGGCCCCAACTCCAGTCGAAGGTAGTAGTAGCAGGGGCCAGTACAAAACACCGGACGGGGTGCCGATGTAACGCATGAACCTCAGAGGTAGAAAGTTACGCAATATGTTTTGTAATACCAACACTTACTTGTGAAATCAGCGCGGTACACGAAGCTCAATTAGCAGAGCGAAAGAGACTGACACCAAGTGTCGACGTGTGGAACAAGGACAGAGAAAAGCACTGATCGTAACCAGACTCGGCAGAAACAGGCGAAACATGGACACAAAACTCGGCCAGACGGAGCTCAACAGACGAGAGCGAGCGGAGCGGCAACCACGCTGCCGCGTCGCCGGGAGTGGGTGGGGTCTGAATCGACCGTGAAAATGGCGTCGTTTTCTGTGAGCAATATTTTACGCTAGATCTTCCGTACCGATTGGCAGCAAGAAAACGAACATCGCTTGACGACGATGCACACCTCCACCATAGCGGGGTACGTTTAATGGGAAAATCAGCGCTTGAACTTGTTCCGGTAAGGAGAAATCGGGTCTAAAGAAGAAGAAGAAGATGAAGAATAATTAAGATGACACGAAAATTGTGAAATCGCGTATGAGCGGTTTCTCGTGTCGAGAATTGCAGGGACGTATGGAACTTTTGGGCATATGTATAGGTAGATATGGACCCGTGAGTGATTTTTGGTGTGTTTTGAAGGCATAGCTAGCCATTCTCGCCGAGTTTCGAGGCGTTTTGTACCCGGATCACGTGAGATTTCACTCGCGTGTCATCCCTACATAGAGCGTCGACCGACGCTCTGATATACAATCACACCTTGGACTCACATGCATTGCAAAATACACACATGTCATGATGCTAAACGGTTTGTCAATTAGCTATGTCCAATATGTCCATTAGAGATGTTGTACAAACTGAACTAGACACGTTTGCTTTATTATCCATCTAGTAAATATCTTAGAGTCATTATTCAAACTAGACGAGTCAGATATATCCAGGAATGACCTCATAGACAGCAGTTGTACAGTTCATCCTCCTCCTCTGTTCCACCAGACAGAGGGAAAGGGATTGTGGGGAGAGGCCTGCTGCTGGGAGCAGGGGGCAAGACAACCTCATACATCATCTCCTCTGGTTTAGCAGAAGGAGGGGGAGGGTCTCCATTAGAGATCTTCAACAACTCATTGCCTCTTTCTCTCTTTCCACCTTCCAATTGGTTGAAGTTGGGATTTCACCAATTGCAGAGATTTTTGACCCATAGCTACCTGCATATGCAATAACTTTGCTGGTGTCTTCTTTTTGGACCACCTTTTGATGGAAAGAGCAATAATTCCATGTGTTGCACACAGCAGCAGGAAGCAGAGGACACCAATTATCATGAGTGTGATATTACTACTTTCACTCTCCTTCTTATTCTCATCTGGCAACTCTGGTAACTCTGTTTGTAGAGACCATAAGTAATATTTTGTATACTGATTATTATGGTAAAATACCTGTAATGTTTGCAGAGAAGAAGAGAGACATATTTGGGCAAGACCACTCCAAGTTGCTATCACCATAAACTACATCGTACTTACTGGTTTCATTTATAACTGCTGGCTGAAATGAAAAGCACTGAAGTGCAAACCCTCGGCGCACTGTGACACGCACGCGTAAGTAAACGCATGCGCCGTACCACTAATTGATGGGCTGGGTTTAGTTTTATCTGTCACTCGTGGTCTCTTCCCAGCTCGCGCAGAGTCTGACGCGGGCTAACTACACTACTAGATAGCATGCGAGAGGCGATACACGCCCTGCGTTGCATCTTCTGGTGCCTCCGAGGTATATACGCAGAGCACGCGGATCGATCAGACCGCGATCAGACCGCGATCAGACCGCGGTAAGCCGGGCGTCCCGTCCGTTGTGTATTTGCATATTGGCTTTTTCGCGCTCTAGCTTTGCAACGGAGCAGTTTCAGAGAAAACCCCACAAATTTTCTGACCTTCATTGCCCATTCAGTAGGTGGTATCCTTTGTGAGACGAAAGAACATTCGAGAAGTGAGATGAAGAGTAACAGACAGACTGACAGACAAACCCAACTACTGTAACCCTCGCTGCGCATGCGCGCCGAGGGTTAATAAACACTTATGGCTATAACTTGAGCAATCTGGGTTCAGAACACAACCACGAGGGACACGGATCTCTAGACCAGTGGCGCTGACGTACCCTTCGTAATTATTTCCAACCTTCGCGGTTTTGTTGCACTTTGCATAATTACTCAAGTCACCAATACCACGTTCTGCATTTGCACCCGTTATCAATTGCATTTCAACATTGTCGGGTCTGCGACAAAGCCCGCGAGCCTCAACAGAAGTGACAATGCCTCCACATGGCAGTATATATAACTGTAGAATCCAGAAGTTCTCCAGGGGTCTGCTGCTGCTAGTCTTGTTCGTCGTAGTCACACGTATACTGCGAACGCAGTCTAGGGAGAAAGCTAGGTTAAAAATACCACGCACCGTCCTCAGTGAGTACTCCGTGTAGTCCAAAAACGACAGCAAACAACAAGACTGCTAAAAGAACCATGCCTTACAATTGCAACAAGCTATAGTCTAGCTAAACTCGTTGCAATTTCTAGCGAAGGGGCTGGAGCCGAGTAGCGCGCGTGTCACGTGATCCGCATACACGTTCCTACGTGCTTTATGGTAGCTAGCTAACACGCAATTTCGAGATTAATATTGTCATCCTTCATCATCTTCTTCTGTTTCGGGTTTCTAGTTCTCTTTTTTTCACGAGGTGACATCCCTACATCCCTTCAAAAATTATTTCGACTTGGGTGTCTAGCTACGTATCTGCTATATATGCCAACGGTCCCCACGTATAGCTATAGCATGTAGCTACCTACTAGGTACTCATGTCTTGACACCTGCAGTACCATTAAAACAGCGCATGGATAAAATCATTATAATTCAGTGCTTTTAAATGTAAGTCTTTTGCATCTCAGTGTAGAGTTCCTCTCCAGCCTCCAGGGGAGCTCCTAGTGTTCTGGCCTCTTCAGTGTAGGCAGCCACATCCTCTGCCGTCCATGTCAGCAACTTGAAGTCTGGACGCTGGAGCACTGTTTGGATGTCGGGGAATGTGGGCCTGGACTCTGGCTCCGGGTTCCTTTCACAGACAAACACATTTAAACACACACTTTATGTCAGTCTTACCAGCAGTTGATCATGGTCTGATAGCTTTGTGCATCTTTGCTGTGTAATGACCCCTTGTTTCTTCCTTTTTGGTGCTTAAAACCATCCCTGTATCCCCCTTTCATTTTGAAGAAATGATTTTTCCACTTGTTTCCACTATTGTTAACGGCTTATGACAACACTGTATTTGCAGTCACTCAGATGTTCATGGTAGCTATGTTGTAGAGATAACTGTAGCTAATGGGCTGCTATATATACCTGAAGCAGGGTGTATAATGCGCAGTGTCTCCAACAAGGACACAATTAGGTTGTGGCTGTAGTGGTGGTTTCATGGGCAGGCTTCAGTAATCAGACTACAATGATAGCTATAACCCGAGGGACAAAGAATAAAGGCTCATTTGTACGCCAGGTGAAGCTCGCGTAACACGGCGCAGACGGCTAAGTTGCTCCTCGTGCAAATCAACAGCAAAACGCAAGCTAGCCAGTTAGAAATGTGTATACTGACATACAGAAGGCACTGGAGGAGAGACGAGTTCCTCCGCGGGCATCGTGACTTAGACGTGCGTGCGCGCGCACCGCATTTGAAACGCCCCCTCCTCTGCGCATGCGGATCACTGATGCTGAGTTAGCAGCAAATGGCGTTGTTCAGTGACTACCGAGGAAGAGCTCAACGATCTACCGTAGTGGCTTGCGGCAAGAAAGAAACGATCGCTTGATATCCGTGCACACCTCCGGAAAATTGGGAGACGTTCTGTACAAAAATCAACGCTTTAACTGTATTCGGTAAAGAGATAGCGGGTTTACTGAAGAAGAAACCGGAAGATGAAGAATATTATGGTGACACGAAAATCGCGAAATCTCGTGGAGAACTGAGGGCACGTAGGAAGTCTTGGGGCATATGTATAGCTAGGTATTGGCATCTAGACTGTTGCTAGTGATTTTGAAGCCATAGTGAGTCATTCTTCCCGAGTTTTGAACGCGGATCACGTGATATTTCACTCGCATCATCCCTATATAGGGCGTCTACCGACGCTCTAATACATGCTATGGTACCGTTGGGTTCACAGGCATAGCAGAGAGACATCCAAGTCAAAATATGGTTCACATAGGCCTCAATCGGCGTTCATTTTCCCTGGTCTTGATACTAAGGCTAAAAAGAACTTGTACATCCTCTTAGTTCGTTCTCAACTGTCCTACGGTTCACAGATTTGGAGGCCCCATCTCGTCAAGGATATTATTATGTTGGAACGAATTCAGAGTTGTGCTACAAAGTATTATTCTGAACGACTATAAGTCAGATTACAAGCATCGCTTACTGTCACTTAGACTTATCACTCTCGTTATGCAACTTGAACTGTGTGACATGTTCTTCATCCGTTGCCTCAAGACCCCTGATCCCTCTATACCTTTCCCCTGCAGTCTTTCGTACATTTCTCAGAAGTCAATACCTGGTCTTCAACCCACCTGAAGCTGATGCATTCCTTCTGTAAATCCAACGTTACACGTCACTTGTATTTCAACAGACTTCCACGGCTCTGGAACTCTCTCCCACATATTAACCTTGATCATTCTATTCTTACCATCCGGAATCAAGTTCTTGAAGTATTTTGGTCACATTTTGATTCTCATTTTGTGAGTACGAATCCATGCACATTTCACTATATTATTTGCCAATGTTTAGTGTGTGTTTGCTCATCAATAGCAACTAATTACTCTATATACCACCTAGGTCATCAACACTTTGTTGGTGTTCCGTCAGTACATGTCAATATTGTCGCCACATTTACTGTTTGTTTAGTGGATTTGTCAGCAACATAGGAGCAAGAAAAAAAGACAACCATACTGTTTTAACACAGTTGAATGGCATATGCGTACAGTGGTAATGGTATTAACCAACAAACATGATATTTTGACTATCGTTGAAGTATGGGATTATAGTCATGCACTCTTTCTTTCTTCACCCCTCCTTATCTAGCTTCACCAATCACTCTTTTACCTTTCTTCACTGTCCCCTTGCCAATCCACCTTCAAACCGCCAATGGGGGTTTCAAAGATTTAGCATTTTTTTAATAGATGCACCGGATTAAGAAGAGCCAAGCAAACAAAATTGAATATGATTGGAGTATGGAATAGTACCATCTCTGTCTTTCTGCAACAATCCCTATCGAGGTTTGCCGATCCCTCTTTCACCTCTATTTCGCAGTACCTTCGCCAATTCACCCCCAACCTCAAAAATGGTGTCAATGATTTGTCAGGAACATCGGTGCAAGAAACAAGACAGCCATGCTGTTTTTACACAGTTGAATTGCACATGCATACAGTGTGGTATATAATGGTATTAACCAACAAAGACCGAGTGTGTTTGGCTGGCACACCAAGTCACCATTGTGGTGTGTATATATACATGATTATGAGTCAAAACTGTGACTGTGTGAAGGCAAAATAAACGTTTACTTTAACACGTAACAGTTTTGAATGTCAGTGTAGAGTTCCTCTCCTGCATCCAGGGGAGCTCCCAGTGTTCTGGCCTCTTCAGTGTAGGCAGCCACATCTTCTGTCATCCATGTCAGCAACTTGAAGTCTGGACGCTGGAGCACTGTTTGGATGTCGGGGAATGTGGGCCTGGAGTGTGGCTCCGGGTGCCTGATAGAAACACAGGGTGTCAGTGCAACTATAGGCCTCTTTATAATTATTATTGCATCTAAGTACAGTTCACTTTTTACTAAGCAACACCAGAGCAGCAGCTCAACAATTAGGGCTACTTAACTTTACAAGAAGACTTCGGCAGACATAGGTGTACGTGCAAACAACATGCACTGCATAAAATATAATGGCTGCAAAAATCAGAAGTAGTTTTCATTCCACTAGCTGTTAGTATACATTATATACTCATACCAACAAGAGATCATGGTCTGATAGACAGCTCTAGGACATCCAGGTGGGGGAGGGAGGCGATATCCTGACTGGATATTCTGGTATACCTACAAACAAACAAACAACAAAATGTCAGTTTGTTGTGTTTTTGAGCCTGTTGCTAACCTCATTATTAGTCATCCAGTTGTAGGGCCTTGCCGCCGGAGACCATATCTCATACATGACAATTCCAAAGCTCCACACGTCACTGGCAGTCGAGTACTTCTTGTAGTGGAGAGCCTCTGGAGCTGTCCATTTCACAGGGATTTTCCCTCCACGAGAGACATAGTAGTCAGTGTCTTGCAGAGCTCTGGACATGCCAAAGTCAGCAATCTGGAAGGAGGGAGAGGTATAGCCTAAGGGATTTATGGCAAGCAATAAACATCAAGACAGACCTTGCACATTTCCTCATGAGAGACCAGTATGTTCCTGGCTGCCAGGTCTCTGTGTATGAACCCCTTCCCAGACAAGTAGGCCATTCCTGAGGCAATCTGACGACAGAAACTCAGCAGTAGTGCAGCAGTGTTTGCAGGCACACTCTCAGAGTCATCTCTGTAGCAATACAAGTGTAATGTTTGTGTACGTGGCTGAAATTATTCATACATAGGCTTAAATGAACAAAGATGTGTTAGAAGGTTGCCGATCTTCATTAGTTCAACAACAATCATTATCTGTTCAAAACATCATAGGATAACATAATACAAGTCTTAGAGATAAAACTGAGAAAAGACAACCCAACTTGTTTGCTGTCCAGAAGAACCCCATGGAGAATGATGACATTGGGATGTTTGAACTGGCCCATGATGGCTGCCTCCTGCAGGAACTGAATACGTTTCTCCTCTGTGGAGCCATCTGCCAGTGACTTTACAGCCACCTCCCTCTCCTCTCCCCCCACACTCCACACTCCCCTCCTCACCACACCAAACTCACCACTACCCAGCTCACTGGAAAGTCTACATAACATTCATTCGATACACTAAGCATGAGTTCTTCAGTAGGTGACTCACGTGAGGCCATCAGGTGAGATGGTGTATTCTGTGAGCTGTTTCTTCAGCTCCTCTTCCACACTGGCTGGCTCCCAGAATGGCACATCATTGCCTCTGCTGAACTCATAGAGTCCCTCAGCTGAGGCTGCAGTGTTTCATTGCCCCACTTTCTGACATAGTAGTCTCTGACATAGTCATAGTAGGATCTGTCCACCTGCATGCACCAGTACAATTCATCCTTAAATCACATAAAGGTGACACGCTAATGGAGACCTGAAAAGTACTAATAACTCTGTGCATACATTTAGTGGCTCATGAAGTGTCTTCCTTCTCCTTTTTAAACATTGTCTTTTGACAGCAATAATTATGCCAAATGTCCCACATAGTAGCAGGAAGCTGCCGATGCCTATTAGCACATACTTGATGGTGCTTCCCTTATTCTCCGTCTCCGGTGGTAACTCTGTTTGTAGATACCATAAACTGATACATGATATTTAGCAATGACGTCATCATAATTATATACCTGTGTGTAGAGACCATTAAAGTGTATTACTTGACAGTTACTTGACAATTGTGGCAATTACCTGTAATGTTTGCAGAGAAGAAGAGAGATATATTTGGGCGAAACCACTCATAGGGGCTATTACCAAGAACTACATCGTAGTTGCTGGTTTCATTTATAACTGCTGGCTGAAAGTAAACACTTATGCTTAGTACCTGAGCAATTTGGGTTCAAGTGCACCACCAGAACACCATCACGAGGGACACGGATCTCTAGACCAGTGGCGCTGACGTAACCTTCGTAATTATTTCCAACCTTCGCGGTTTTATTGCACTTTGCAACTAATGATAAAAAAGTCACATCATCAATACCACGTTGATCTGCTCTTGCACCCGTTATCAATTGCATTTCAACATTGTCGGGTCTGCGACAAAGCCCGCGAGCCTCGACAGAAGTGACAATGCCTCCACATGGCAGTATATAAGTGTAGAATCCAGACAATTTTCCAGGGGTCCGCTGCTAGCACTTGATAGTCTTGTTCGTCATAGTCACGTATACTGCGAACACAGTCTGCAGGGAGAAGGATGAACAATAATAGCTGGGTTGAAAACAAATACCACGCACCGTCCTTAGCGAGGACTCCGTGTAGTCCAAGGACGACAGCAAATAAAACTGCTAAAAGAACCATACTTCACAATGCAACGAGCTAAAGTCTGCGTGGCTAAGCTCGTTGCAATCTGATCACACACTGTTGTTTTTACGTGTTTATAAGAGTAAACGCGGGTGTCACGTGATCCGCGTATACACTACAACAGGCCGATCTCGAGCGCCCATAATTTGCTAACACGCGATTTGTCTTCATCATAAACATCTTCTTGTTCTCCTTTTCACGAGGTAACATCCCTACATCCTCTTCAAAAACGTCACCACACATGACATGACTCCCAATCATCCACTGCGCGTAGCTAGCTATAGTAACGCTGGATTCACATCTAGCTAATATACGACAGATAGACACCTTAGAACTCATGATAAAGAAGGGGAACAGAAAGACACCTACATGTGAGATATTTCTAGTGTGTTTTCAAGTTCTAAAATGGAAATTAAAAGCCAAGCCACTGTGCAAACCAAGAAGGGTTTGGCTTTACCGTCAGGCTAGCTAACTATGAGAAAGCTTGCAGAATTATTGCAGAAACGGACTGGGATAGTATTTTAACTGGTGTTAGTGTCAGTAAAGCAGCTGCTAATTTTCTTGAGAGATATCTAGCTAGTTATCATGGGAGAGTGCATTCCATGTCGTTATCTACGAAAGAGGCGTAACCTTCCCTGGCTTACAGAAAACATCCAGCTCCTTCGTAAGCGCAACACTCTTTTCAAGAAAGCCAAGAGATCATTGAACGACACTTTCAACAGTACAAAAAACTTAGTAACAAGATTGTTGGCCTTATGAGAACCAAAAAGAAAAACTGGTAGCTAATGGCTATTCCCATTTCTGGAAGACTGTAAAACTGCTTAATAAAAATAGAGAAACGATTCCAGCTCTTCAACATGAGAATCACACTATTACAGATAACACAGAAAAGGCATCGCTACTGAACACTTTTTTTGCTAGTTGCTGGAACACTGCGGAGCAGCCACTCACTGAAGAATCATATCACTTCGCTGACCTTCCAACCCATGAAGTCACCCCTGAAGAGGTTTGATGTCAATAAAGCCAATGGCCCCGACGGCATATCGGCTTTCATGCTGAAAGCAACAGCCAGAAGCATTGCTCCACCACTAGCTCAATTATTTAACCTCTCCCTTGCATCAGGAAAATTCCCGGAAATGTGGAAGATAGCAAGTATTGTCCCAATTCCAAAGTCCGAGGATAAAAGTGACCCATCTATCTCACTCTTGAGCATTGTTAGTAAACTTTTGGAGAAAATTCTTTACGCAATTCTCTGGGATCATCTGCTCGAGCATTCACCTATATCCGATTGTCAATGGGGTTTTCAATGGGGGAAATCAACCACTACTGCTTTACTCTCTGCAACTCATGACTGGTTCTCTCTTCTTGACAAGCAATGTGATGTTCTCTGTGTATTGTTTGATTTCAGAAAAGCTTTCGATAGTGTTCCGCACAAAAAATTAATGGACAAATTGTCTCGAATTGGTTTACCACCAAACATTCTCTCATGGTTATGTAGCTATCTCAGTGATAGAAAACAGTATGTTTTAGTGAACGGTGAGCACTCAACGTCTACTCTAGTTCGTTCCGGCGTTCCACAAGGCTCAGTTTTGGGACCATTACTTTTTCTCCTCTACATCAATGATCTCACCAATCTTCAGTTCTCTCAAAAGTCACTCTATGCTGATGACATGCTGGTATACAAGCCTATCACCTCTGATTTCTCCTATGTTGAAATTCAGCGAGACATCAACTGCCTATTTCAGTGGTCTCAGGAGAACATGCTGTCTTTCAACATCACCAAATGCAAATGTATCCTGCTCACTAATAAGCGTAATATCCCATTCCAGACCATCACTCTCAACAACCAACCCCTTCAATATGTCCAACACTACAAGAACGTAGGTGTGACAGTGTCACACAACCTTTCTATGACTATGTCAGAGATTACTATGTCAGAAAGTGGGGCAATGAAACACCTCAAGCCTCAGCTGAGGGACTCTTTGAGTTCAGCAGAGACCATGACATGCCGTTCTGGGAGCCAGCCAGTGTGGAAGAGGAGCTGAAGAAACAGCTCACAGAATACACCATCTCATTCTCCTCTGTGGAGCCACCTCCCTCTCCTCTCTCCCCACACTCCACACTCCCCTCCTCACCACACCAAACTCACCACTACCCAGCTCACTGGAAAATCTACATAACATTCATTTGATACACTAAGCATGAGTTCTCCAGTAGGAGGCAGCCATCATGGGCCAGTTCAAACATCCCAATGTCATCACTCTCCATGGGGTTCTCCTAGACTGCGACTCAGTTAGACAATCTCATTGAAAGGGAGTATAGTAAACAGTTTGTTTTCATTCCAGATGATGATAGTATTAGAGATGATGCACATTGGTGATCTTCGGGAGTAGCTACTTACACTCACTAAAGCCTTCGTAAGTACACCATGATTCCCAAGCATTCTTTCAGTGTCCACTGACTGGTGTTATCACAGGGACACCTCAGAGTCACTGCCAGCTCACACACCTGCACTGCTCATGAGTTTCTGTCGCCACATAGCCTCAGGGATGGCCTACCTCTCAGGGAAAGGTTTTGTCCACAGAGACCTGGCTGCCAGAAATATTCTCGTGTCTAAAGATGAAGTCTGCAAAGTAAATAAACAGACTTACTTGTAGCTACTTACGTAACTGTTGCTTGTTAAATTTAAGATTGGTGACTTTGGCATGTCCAGAGCTCTGCAAGACACTGACTACTATATCTCTCGTGGAGGGAAAATCCCTGTGAAATGGACATCTCCAGAGGCTCTCCACTACAAGAAGTACTCGACTGCCAGTGACGTGTGGAGCTTTGGAGTTCTCATGTATGAAATATGGTCTCTGGGAGATTCACCCTACTTTATCATGACTAATAATGAGGTTAATTTTTAACAACAAAACAATAATTGTTGTGTCATGTGTAATACATAGGTTTATGAGAAGATCCAGTCAGGATATCGTCTCCCTCCCCCACCTGGATGTCCTAGAGCTGTCTATCAGACCATGATCTGTTGTTGGTACGAGTAATAAAACAGAGTTAACTTCTGCCATTATACCATGCAGAGTTGCTCTATACTAGCTTAGCTGCTCTGGTATTGCTTAGTATAAGAAAAGTTCGCCAGACATCACAGATTGTTAACTAGGGCACATGCTAATTGCTTATCTGACACCCTGTGTTTCTATCAGGCACCCAGAGCCACACTCCAGACCCACTTTCCCCGAGGTTCAAGTGGAGCTCATGCGTCCAGACTTCAAGTTGCTGACATGGACGGCAGAGGATGTGGCTGCCTACACTGAAGAGGCCAGAACACTGGGAGTTCCCCTGGAGGCAGGAGAGGAACTCTACATTGACATTCAAAACTGTTTCATGTCAAAGTAAACTTTAGGCATGATATTTTTGTCTCTCCCCAAAACAAATACTGTCCCACTTAGAGTTATGTTATGTGACTCACACACATTGCAAAATACACACATGCCATGATGCTGTTTGTCATTACTGAAATAGTAAAAAGTTATGTCCAATGCGTCCATTAGAAGTGTTGTATATACAAACTCAACTAGACACTTTTGCTTTATTATCCATCATTATCTTAGTAGTAAATATTCAAACTAGACGAGTCAGTGATCTCCAGGAATGCCTCATAGACAGCAGTAGTACAGTCCTCCTCCTCTGTTGCACCAGACAGAGGGAAAGGGATTGTGGGGAGAGGCCTGCTGCGAGGAGGAGGTTCTCCATTTGAGATCGTCAACAACTCATTGCCTTTCCACCTTCCAATATGCTTCATTGGTTGATGTTGGGATTTCACCACTTGCTGAGATTATTGACCCACACCTGTATACAAATTTACACAGTGCAATAACTTTACTGGTGTCTTTTTGGACCACCTTTTGATGGAAAGAGCAATTAAAATGCTTAGTGTTGCACACAGCAGCAAGAAACAGAGGACTCCTATTATCACATACAGGACATCACTATTTTTACTCTCTGGTAACTCCTTAGTCTCGTCTGGCACCTCTGGTAACTCTGTTTGAAACCATAAGAAGTGTATTACTTGATACTTGACTATAATATGTGGCAATTACCTGTAATGTTTGCAGAGAAGAAGAGAGACATATTTGTGTGAGACCATACGAAGTGGCTATCAGCAAAACCTACGTCGTAGTTGCTGGTTTCATTTATAACTGCTGGCTGAAAGTAACACTTCACAGTGCAATCTGGGTCCAAGTGCACCACCAGAATACCACTTCGAGGGACAGTGATGTTCAGACCGGTGGCGCTGACGTACCCTTCGTAATTATTGTAAACCATCGCGGTTTTGCTGCACTTTGCAGCCAATAATACATCATGATGAATATACTTTTCTCTTACACCACTTGTCAATCGCATTTCACCATTTTCGGGTCTGCCACAGAACCCGCGAGCCTCGACAGAAGTGACAATGCCTCCACACGGCAGTGTATAGCCGTAGAATCCTAGATTTTTCATGGGTTCCGCTGCTAGCTCTTCATATTCGTCTTCATCATACTCACGTATAATGCGAACGCACTCTGTGGAGAGAGAACTGATTAACACTACAATACACAATAGCTAAAATACCGTCCTCAGCGGCGACTCCGTGTATACCAAAAAGGACAGTAACTATTACCACCAAAGCAACCATTACACCTCAAAACTAGTTTTCTGCGCCGCTCGAATAATTCTGCGCATGCGTAGCCGAGAAAGTACGTGGAGCCACGGAGGGCGTGGTCCGCGATTTAGCGGCGCGTAACTGCGCATGCACATGCGCATGAGAGAACTCCTGCTGTCCATTCGGCGGCATTCGATGCACTCTTCGGTGCCTGACCGAGGCTATATCGCCTTATCCAATCTTCGTGGTTTTCCAAGGTGCAAGTTGTAAATAGCTTAGAAGTAGCTGAGTTATGGGGTTTTCACGATTGCATGCGCTTGTCGTTGGCGCGCTAGGCTTTTCACAGGCTAGGCTTCTGTGTATACAGCGCTCTGTATTCACTGGACAAAACTGGACACTGTGGAATAACACCAACATCTATTCACAACATAGGAAATTGGTCAGTTACGCAGCATTCATTCCTTGCCCCTTTGCAAACGCCACTCCCTACTCAGCCACCACTTTGTATTTCATATCGTTCTGAGAACATTTGCACAGACAGAGTGCATAGAGCAACTCTGCATGGCATAATGGCCGAAATTAACTCTGTTTATGGACCACTTTGGCTGTTGTGTAGTCTTGGTGTCAATAGAAGCGGGGGGTTGTGCCAAAAGGTTTTGGGACTCGTGATGTGCACCAGTTTTCACAGAAAGTGCAATAGTATAATAATAAAGTGCTGTTACCTCGATACATACTGCACCTGCCTCATCACCCACTGGATCATATTAGAGCTAGCTAGATAAGCCTAAGTAAATGTCCCAGCAAGTTACTGACATTGACGGCACATTTCTACGTGTGCGCAAGCGCGCGCGGGCCGTACGCATACACTTAGCTACACGCCTGTTAGTGAAGACGATTTTGAGATTTTGAGCGACTGGTTCAATGGTCAATTCGAAGTGGCTTGCGATCATCACAGGTCTTCTCTGCTTGACAGACTCCTGCATAGGTAAGCGCGCCTGAGCATCGTAGCTACGTAGCTCAATTGTTATTACTGCTGTTTGCTCTCCTCTCTAGCTTGCAGCGTCAAAGGACTAGAGAACAGCAGAGTCCCCAGTCTGACAACGGGCCTGTTTGGCCTTTCCCAGTAAATCCCCTGCACTGGAATATTGGAGACCATCTCAGGACGGGGCGTGTGTCTTTCACATCACAGTCAGGATGACGCGGGGACAATTCAGTATGACATGACACTACACATTGCCCGTTTCAACCCAGACTTAGAGACGTTTGAGACAATCCCCAATTATATCACGACTATTAATGGACATTGTGGAAATAGTGGAATTGGTGAATTTGAGAAAAGTCTAGACCTGAATGTGTTGGCAGGAGATTTTATTGTAGTGGAAATTGAAGAATGTTCTACTGGAGACAATATGACAGTCTGTCCTTTTCTCCCTGTTGTTGAAACTTCCGACAACACATCATGTATCCTACACAGTGACGACCTAGATCTTAGACCCAGGCGGAAACTCTGTGGCATGCTGCTTGCTATTGAGGCTCACGTATATACAACCACGTAAGTTATATTTAGTAGTCAAAAGTCCATGTTTTATACAACCCTGTCCTACAAGAGTTTTGCAGGCAAAGATCAATTACTTCTCAGTCTACTTATTTTATATTCTTACACCACATCCCCAGGCAAGTTTCCTGGGTATCTATTATAGATTACGTAAACAATATTTGATCCAGCAGACAGTGTGCATGTGGGCCACTAAAATACACATGATTATCTGAGGGAGAACTAATTTAGCCATACTTAGTGTTTTGCTCTCTAGTTTGCATTGTGAGAGGCTACGAGTCACAAGAGAATGACAATGTCAGTGTCCCCACTCTGACACCGGGCCTGTTTGCTCCTCCCCGACCAATCCCTTGCACTGGAACACTGAAGATTGTCTCGGGACGGGGCGTTTGTTTATCAGACGACAGTCCACAAGATGGGAGGATTCAGTACAGCATGCGGCTACACATTGCCCGCAGGAATCCATACTAGGATTCACGAGACAATTCCCAGCCATATCACCACTATTACTGGAGACTGCGATGACAATAACGGAATTGGTGAATTTGAGAAAAGTCTGGACCTGGAGGTTATGGTTGGAGATTTCATTGTTTTTGAAGTGACAGAATGCATTACTGAGGAAAATATGAGATTCTGTCCATTTCTCCCAGTCTTTGAAACCACTGACGTCACGTCATGTATCAAATACAGCGATGACCTCGATTTCAGCACCTCACAGGAACTCTGTGGCATGCTGCTTGCTATTGAAGCTTACATACAACCACGTAAGTTTAAACTTGTCCTTTCCATACTAAATTGTAGCTAAATGTCTTCGTTGTTTTCCACAGAAATTGAGGGGACCCTCCAGACTCCGACCCCTACAATTGAGCTCAATAAATCTACACGTGAGTTTTGAATACACCACAGTTCTTCTCTGTCGAGCGTCTACACCAAGATTCACTGACTCACTTGAACTCTCTCTCTCCTTGCAGCTACGCCTTCAGACTCCACAACAATTACCATCACACTCTCAGTGTTTATTGTCGTTCTTCTCTGCTCAATGCTCTGCATTGTCGTGGCGTGGGTCGTTTACAGGGCACACAATGCACGGCGGGGCAACAGAAGCCAGAGTGAAAACCCAAAAGTGGTGAAAGAGGCCCTACTAGAGCCTCAGACTGGTTTGGGACCCCCCGCCTCACCTGTGGGAGTGGTGTGTTTTACCTTTGTGCTGCTCATGTGACCTTCAGCCAATCAGATCCTTATCTTTTGTCACATGCACACCATTATAAATATTGCGCATTAAGAGCTTGGTTAACGCACACTTTTCCACTTTATGCAAACTTTGGCTGAGGTCACATGCAGCACTACAACACAACGTTATGCTGTTCCAATTAATGTGCTCGGACAGATATTATAATTATTACACTAACCTGCAGGATTCATCAAACAGCTACTCTTTTTCACTTAATACGACGAGTAATACTTGGGCTGGAGAACCATACATGATATATATACGTATCACAATGATGCAACTATCATTATTAATGTGTCAACAAGGTGAAAACTGAATAATATTTTCATAGGATCCGCTATTGTCTGAGAGCGAAGCGCAAACGAGAGACTTGGGGTCGTTTCAACCCAGCTATGTCAGCATTGGGAGTGGCAGCAACCCAATACTACATGACAAGCCACTTGTGCTAGGGCCACACTATGAATATGACTGTGAGGCGTATGATGAGGAGGGACCATATTGGGAGCCGTCAAACATTGAAGAGGAACTGAAAGCTCAACTCGGCAAGAGTGGAGTGCTGGATGTTTCCAAGGACAACATTCAGTATGCCACAGAGTAGAAAACAAACAGTAAAGTTCAATGCTACTATAATGCAGGTTGTCTGATGAGCTGGGTAGTGGTGAGTTTGGTGTGGTGAGGAGGGGAGTGTGGAGTGTGGGGGGAGAGGAGAGGGAGGTGGCTGTCAAGTCACTGAGAGATGGCTCCACAGAGGAGAAACGCATTCAGTTCCTGCAGGAGGCAGCCATCATGGGCCAGTTCAAACATCCCAATGTCATCACTCTCCATGGGGTTCTTCTGGACCGTGAAAGATTATGCATTACTGTCACATGGTACTTTCCTGTTGTATATATAGTTTCCTTACATAGCACCAGCCTAATGTAAGCTGTAGTATTATACAATACACTGTTGTGCTACTTATTGTCCTACAGCCAATGCTAGTAGTGGAAATGATGACAAAAGGAAACCTAAAGGAGTATCTACTTGAAATAAGGCAGAGGTATTACTATCACTAACAAAATAATTTGTTTATGTCGCTAAGATGATGTGTAATGAGCGTGTATATCACAATGCAGTTCTGGTGCACGAATAGCATATACAGATGGTCAAGTTCGCAGCAACATGATCAGTTTCTGTCGCAAGTGACATCAGGCAATGACCTACCCTGGCTGGCGGGGGCTTCGTCCACAGAGACCTGGCAGCCAGCAACATCCTCGTCTCTGATATGGAAGTTTGCAAAGTATAACTAACTCACCCACAGTCTAGCAAGAGGACATTGGTGATATCCACCATGCAGATGCTGACTTTGGATGTCTCGAGTTCTGCAAGACACTGACTACTATGTCTCTCGTGGAGGGAAATCCCTGTGAAATGGACAGCTCCAGAGGCTCTCCACTACAAGAAGTACTAGACTGCCAGTGACGTGTGGAGCTTGGAATGGTCATGTACGAGATATGGTCACTTGTGATGAAACCGTATCATATCGCACTAACATCAGGTAGCACACTATACAAAGTATATTGGGGAGTATAGTGTTGTATGCTTGCAGGCACATTACAGAGATTGAAGCAGGCCACATCCCTCTAACCGCCATCTGGCTGCCCCACGAAACAGTCTACTTTGAGGATACTGTGCGGGTCGGCAATAACATGTGAATATGTTAACCTTTAATATAGGAGAATGGATCCTGAGTCAGACCAGTGTTTCCACTGTCCTTCTGG
>CASHTH010002607.1:0-31165 GCA_030341885.1 Geodia barretti | reverse complement strand
GAGTGGGACAACCCGTATTCCCCTTATGCCAGTTGGGGGTTGATCCGCCTCGGTCACGTCGGTGATCTCGCCAAGCTGGCCATCGCAGCGTTGCTGATGCCGGCCGCTTGGCGGCTGGTTCGCACGCGCTGAGCGCGGTCGTTCGGCGGAACCTCGACACCGGCGCTGCCTCCGCACCGTCTCGAACTTGGCGCCGGGGGGGCCCGGCACCGCTGCGCGCCGGCTCTGACACACCGCGCATGCTGGCGACGTGAGCGACCCGGCGGTGTGGCGACGGGTGTGCGAAGCGCTCGGGATCGGATCCGAGCGGGTCCGTCGCGTCGCGCAGCGGCACACACGCCGCGTAATGGCCACACGCGACCGGCCCCCGGGAGCGGATCTTCCTGACGGTCTCCCGGCTGACGATCTCCGTGCTGACGGTCTGATCGCCCGGTCAGCCCGCGATGTGTTGTGCGTGACTATCGCCGACTGCCTGCCCATCTTCCTGATCCCTCGAGACGGGTGAGCGTATCCCGGCGCGGCTGCATCCGGTTGGCGACCTGGCGCCACGCACGGTATCACGCCACGACGCGCTCGGCTGCCTTGAGCGTCGCTTCGGCCGCTCCCCCGGCGCCTACCGAGCGATCATCGGTCCCGGCATCGGCCGTGACTGCACGTACGAGTGCCTGGCGGAGCGCTGCGACTCAGCTTCCGCGCCCGAGTCGGGCCGAGAATCTGACGACCCCGCCTGGTTTTTAGGTGCAGGTGGAGCCGGCCGCATCGACCTGCGCGCAGCCAACATCGCCCTGCTCCGGCGCGCGGGCGTTGCGGGGATCACCGTGTACGACGACTGTACGGCGTGCTCGCCCGCGCTGATTTCGTTCCGGGCCGAGCGGGCATCCGGGCGCGCCGGCGTCCGGCGCATGGCGGCCCTGCTCGGAAGGTTCGAGAGCGAGCGCCCCCGTTGTCGTACCATGGGGACAGGGACGGGAAGGGCCGCCCAATGGAAAAAACGCAATGACGCCTATACGCCGCAGGTAGATGGAGTATCATCTCGCACATCGCGCAGCAGGCAAACAAGACCCACCTGACACGGCAGCGAATTGCTCCGTATTTCACCGGACGCACCCACCGCATCGGCGAGGTGGACGACGGCGAGGCAACCACCGACTGGATGACGCAGGAACAGGAACGCGGCATCAGCATCACCTCCGCCGCAACCACCTGCTTCGGGTGACGGACCACCAGATCAACCTCTAGTCGACACCCGCTTGGGCCGTCGACTTTCACGGCCGAGGTGGAGCGTTCGCTGCGCGTGCTGGACGGCGTGGTTTTGGCGATCTTCTCGGCCGTGGAGGGGGTCGAGCCGCAGTCGGAGACGGTATGGCATCAGGCGGATCGTCACGCGGTCTCCCGCATCGCTTTCGTCAACAAGCTGGATCGGGCCGGCGCATCGTTCGGTGCGGTGCTTTTCAGAGATTGCGAAGTCATGCTCTCCGCCGCGAGCTCTGGTAGCGCTGCAGGTTGCCGTGGGGCTCAGGACGCGCGGGTGACTGTCGCGGGATCGTCGATCTGATCACGATGGAGCGGATCGCGTGGAGCGATGACGGCACCGTGATTCAGCGTTCTGCGGCGGATCCGGCCGATCCGGATCTTGCGCGGCCGCGGGAGCTTCTCATCGACGCACTTGCGGACGGTCGGACGAGATAGCCGAGCGGTATCTGGAAAGGACGCTGAGTTGCCCGCCCGCCATGTTGCGTTGAGGCCGTAGGGCGGCGGGTTGGGACCCTTCGCGCAAAAAAATAGACTGGTTGGTATCGGTGCTCGCCTGGCGCGCGCGGTGCGATCGTTAAACATCGGAAATCCAACCGCTGCTGGATGCGATTCGTAGGTACTTCCGGATTCCGGACGAACTTCCGACCCGTGCGGATCCCGCTCGACCGCGAGGGCGGGGGTGCGCTGGGGGGGGGGTGGGACCTGCGGCGTTAGCCCGTCTGGCGCGGGGCCGCCCCTCGCGCTTGCCTTCAAGCTCCAGATATCGACCGCGAAAGCGGGGCCCTGGGAGCTCATCCGAGTCTATTCGGCCACCTTCGTCGCGCGACACCTGCTGAGTGAACCGCAGTCGAGGACGATCGCATACGCGAGCGGATCCAGCGCCTGCTGCGAGCATCTGACATCGCGTAACCGCTGCTGAACAGATCTCGAATCCGTGTTGAGCAGCCGTGGGACATCGCCGTGGCCGTCGGATTGAAGTTCACCCGCAGGCGACACGCTGAGGCGTCCCGGCAGGCGTGGCAGCGAAGCGGAGTGGCTGCGTGTAGAGCTGAGCATGGCTTATCCGCTTCCGGTGGTGTCGGTGGCCGTGGAGCCGCATTCGGCCACCGACGCGGCCGAGCTGATGGCCACTCGCCTGCAGTCGTCTTTGCACGGCTGAGACCCATCGTTCGCGACGTTAGAAGACCAAGGAGGAGAGCCCTTTTGGGACAGCTGCTCCCTGGTCTCAGGATGGGAGAGCGTGCAATCGGACGATTGCGTGATGCTGCTAGGATCTGCCGAGCGTACCGGGATCGACGCCAACGTCGCCAAACCGCAGGTTGCCTTCCGGGAATCGGTCGCAGGTGCGGTCGAGCATCACGTGCAGTTCGAGCGGGAGATCGGCGGGCGGCCGCACCACGCGGGGGTGGGTCTGCGCGTCGCACCGCGCAACCAGGGCGGCGAGTGCACCTACGATCCCGGCACGATCCCGGCGGCCGCGGGCCTTCCCGAGGAGCTGTGTGCGGCGATCGCACGCGGCATCGAAGCAGCCTTCTCCTCCGGCCCCGGATTCGGATACCCGATGGTCGACGTGTCGGTCGAGCTGATCCACTGCGACTACGATCAGGAGCGCGCCAGCCAGTTCGCGTTCGAAGCCGCCGCTGCAACCGGGTTCGTCACCTGCTGCCGCAAGGCTGCGCCGATCCTGCTGGAGCCGGTGATGAGCGTGGACGTCACCACTCCCCAGGAGTTCGTCGGCGAGGTGCTCGGCAGCTTGCAGATGCGGGGCGGTGCCATAGAGACGGTGGAGTCGGGCCACGCCGCCGAACGCGTCAGCGCCAAGGTGCCGCTCGGGGCGATGTTCGGGTACACCACAGATCTGCGCAGCGCCACCCAGGGCCGCGCCGCGTACACGATGGCGTTCGCCCACTACGCACCGTCGTGCAAGAGCTGAAGACGCCCCCCTGACCGCGATTCCCGCGAGTGTCGGCGCTGACAGCGCAATACCCCCTGCATAGCGTCGCCGTCCAGAGTCCAGCCCGGAGCATTACCCTATGAGCGTCCCCACAGACCGAATTCGCAACGTCGCCCTGGTAGGCCACAGCGGCACCGGCAAGACCACGCTGATGGAACAGATCCTCGTCCACGGCGGCGTGGTTCCCAGGTTCGATCCCGGAAAGTCCGTCAGCGACTGCACGGAGGAGGAGATCGCGCCCGCAAGATCTCGATCTACAGCGCCTTCGCCCACTTCGATTGGGATGGCCGCAAGGTCAACGTCATCGACACGCCCGGTTCCGGCGACTTCATCGGCGAGGTGGTAGCCGCCCTGGGTGCCGCCGAGTGCGCGATCGTCGTGGTCGGCGCCGACGTCGGCGTGCAGATCGAGACGGCAAAGCTGTGGCGGCGCATGGAACGCGAAGGGTTGCCCCGCATCGTTTTCGTCAACGGCATGGACAAGGAGCACGCCAACTTCGACGCCGTGTCTGGAAGACCTGAGCGGCACGCTCGGGGGGACCTTCGTGCCGCTGACCGTGCCGATCGGAGCGGGAGACTCCTTCGAAGGGATCGTGGACGTGGTCGGGCGGCGTGCGGCGCTGCGCGCGCGCAACGGCGACGCTCCCGTTCCGGACGGGATGAGCGACGCGGTCGAGGAGCGGCGTCTGGCGCTGATGGAAGGGCGCGGCGGAAGGTGATGACGCCCTGATGGAGAAGTACCTCGAGGACGAGGCCCTGTCCGACGAGGAAATACTGAGAGGGCTGACGTCAGCCGTCGGAGCCGGCCAGGTGTTCCCGGTGCTGGCAGGATCGCCCTGCACGACGCGGGCATCGCTCCCCTGCTCGACGCGATCGTGCGCACGGTGCCGTCGCCGGCCGGCGCGACGGTGCAGGCCGACGGCACCGGCCTGACCACCGATCACAGACAACACGTCGACCCGTCCGGGTGCGGCGTTAACCGCGCTGGTGCTGAGACGAGCGTCGTACATACGCCGGGCGGTTACGCGTCGTACCAGACAATAAAGGTCATCACCGGCGGCCTGCGCTCCGATGCAGATCTGATCTGCGCACGTACGGGCGCCAAGATTCGGCTGAACAAGCTGAGCACGCGCCAAGGCGAGAAGCTGAAGGATGTGCAGGAGTTGTCGGGCGGGACAATCTGGCGGCGATGACAGCTGTAACGATGTCGCCTACCAATCCGACACTACGCTGCATCGTCGTCCGAGGCAAGGCGTCCACCGTCCGTGCCGCCGGACTTCCCGCACCCGGTGCACGCGCTCGCCCTGCGGACGGCATCCAAGCAGGACGAGGACAAGCTCTCCGAGATCATCGGCAGGACCGCGGATGCCGATCCGACCTTCCGCGTCCGATACGACGGCGAGACCCGGGAGACCGTGGTCGCGGCGATCGGGGAGTTGCACCTGGCTGTGGTCCTGGGCCGGATCCGCGACAGCCACAAGATCGAGGTGGAGACCGAACTGCCCCGCGTCGCGTACCGCGAGACGATCACCAGGCCGGCCGCCGCCGACTATCAGCACAAGAAGCAGACCGGCGGACACGGCCAATACGCAGGTCTCGCTCCAGATCAAGCCCCGGCCGCGAGGTGAGAAGTTCCGTTTCGAGAACGGCACCGTGGGCGGCTCCATCTCCCGCGGCTACATCCCGGGGGTGGAAAAGGGCGTCCTGGAGGCGCTGGAGTCGGGCGTCCTCGGCGGCTACTCGGTGGTCGACGTGGAGGCGAAGGTAGTGGACGGAAGGGAGCACTCGTGCCGACTCCGCGAGCTGGCCTCACAGCTCGCAGTGCGCGGGAGGCGACCAAGGCGGCGCTGGCACAGGCCAAGCCGGCGCTGCTGGAGCCGGTCGTCGACCTGGTCGTGCTGAGCGACGATCAGTACCTCGGTGACATTCTTTCCGACCTGAGCTCACGGCGTGGTCGCGTGTTGGGGCAGGAGCCGGTCGAGTCGCTGCAGGAGACCCGCGCACAGGTACCGCAGGCGGAGATGCTGCGCTACTCCATCGACCTCAAGTCGATGACCTCCGGCACCGCGTCTGTTCATATGACCTTAGCCACTACGCTCCTATCCCTCATCCGGCGAGTGTGCCGATGACTTTTATTCGCGCCCGCCATATCAGTCGTGGGACGAAGACTGACGAATAATCACCGAAGCCTCGGCGGGAGCAGCCGAGATTACCTATCAGCGATAGGCTGTTGTCTGGATACGTTTCCGCTTACAGAACAGCCGCTTACAGAACAGCCGCTTACAGGAACAGAACGCCTGCCAGCAGGAAGTGGATGACGCCGACACAAGAACCAGACACCTGAAACAAAGCGAATTGCCGCCCAACCCGGCAAAAGAAGGATCCGATACGGCTTCAGCGCGTCATCGATCTTGGCGATTCCGGTAGCGCCGGCGTCGGACGATCCCGCAGTGCCGGTGCACTTCGTCCGCTCCGTCTCACGCTCCGGCCGCGACCTGATCGGCGCCGGCGCCCGGCACCTGCCGTTCGCGGCAGCGGTCGATCAAGAGAGCATCGCTCCCAGCAGCATGCCGGCGATCGCCGGCAGGAAATCGCCGACGATGATCACCTGACCGGGCGCGCGCGCGAAGAGCTTCACGATTCCCACCACCACGGCGATGGCGCCCAGCGTACCCTTGGCTCGGTTGCTCGCCGCGAAGCGCCGCAACGGCTCCAGAACGGGCACCCGGTCCACCAAGTGATCCGCCGCCGCCACGTCGCACAACGCAGTCGATGGTGCTCAACAAGCAACACCGACAACAGGTAGATATGCACGCCGAAAGGGTAGCGCCACGCTCCCGCCGGGTCAACAACGAGACGCAGCGTCTACAATGCGGAACGGCGTGAGCTAGTCGGGATCGACAGGATCGGCTACCACCCGCGACACCGCCGCGGGGAGCTCCTCAGCCAGGAACCAGCCTCGTTCGCGGTACCGGCGGCGAGCCGCCACGGCATGGATCAACACCCCGGCACACGCCGCCTGATAGGGGCCAAGCCCGGCGGACCGGCCACAGAGGCGCCTATCCCTGCCAGCCAGACCTGGCAGCTTTTTCGCGCGCGCTCAAAGACCAGCTCGACCAGCCCAAACACGGCTGCATGCCGTCCACGACGGTCAGCCGCGGCGCGGTGACATCGTTCGCTTCGTCGGATCCGCCAGGTGCGGCGACACAGGTCACGTGACCCTTCAGTACGACGACCGCACCGAAACGTGCGGCCACCTCGCCCGCCGCGACGGCGGGATCGGCCAGCACGTCGGCGACGGTGGCATCGAGCAGCCGCGACCTAGCTCACCTATTGAGTGGTGAATCAGCACGTTACCAGCCGAGCGAAACAGCCAAGCGGTGCGGCGCAAAAGAGGTGAAACTACCAGCACGAAGCAAAACCAAAAATCGGCCGATCAACGTAGATCGCATCGCGGCATCCAGAGCACACCCCACGCAGGTCCGGCAGCTCCAAAGCAGCCGTTCCAACCACTCCGCGCGAGCCGGCCCGGTCCCCCATCCCGGCCCCACCACCAGGCTGTCGAATCGCCGGGTGAGCTCGCCTGGATCCACGGCCTCCGACCACGGAGCGACCATCACCGAAGTGAGCGCCGCCGCCTGGATCGGGTGGGTGTCGGCATCGGCGTGCAGCGTCACCCAGACCGCGCACGCGGCTGCACCCGCGTGCGGTCGCTGTGCCAGAGCGGCGCCCCGCGCGAGCCGACTGAAGCGAGTCCAGGACCGCTACGTGCCCGCGCATCCCCTTGTGCGCGTCGGGTCGCACGGCCGGGAGCAACGATGGCAGCGCCGCGGGGCCGAGCAGCCGCGCGGTGGCGCCGGCGATGCCGGTGAGCGCCGCGGGAAAGCCGATCGGGACGACGATGATGCTGCCGCAGGCGGGACGCGCGGCGGGCAGGTAGAGCGCCCGCTTCGGCAACTCCAGCGCCAGCGTCCAGTCGGCGCGGACCGACGGCATGCCGGCCGCGAAACGATCTCCCACGCCGCTCGGCGCATCGAGGGCGATGACCCGCGCCCGGCTTCGGTTGATGCGCTCCGCCAGCGCCGCCCAGGCCGCCGTGCAGCGCTCCGCGCTGGCCGGTGCCGGCCATGCCGTCGATCACCCATCCGCACTCGAACGCGCCGTCGGGTCCGTCCACCACGGGGATGCCGAGCGCCCGGCAGATGGCCAGATTGGCCGCGCACTGGCTTCCGTTCGCAGGTTCCCCGTGGCTCAGAAGCACCGTCAGGTTCTGCGCACCGATGGCGTGCAGCTGGCGAGCGATCACCAACGCGTCGCCGCCGTTGTTGCCGCGACCCGACACGACGTGATCGGCTCCTTCGGAACCGGCCGGTGCCAGATCCGCTGTTGCATCGCGCCGAGCGCCTTGAGGCCGCATTCTCCATCAGGATCGGCGACGGAATACCGAAGCGCTCCTCGGCCGCGCGGTCGATCTCCCCCATCTGGAAGGAATCAACCAGGCGCAACTCGCCTACGTCCGCGCCGGTCAGCGCCGTTTGCATCAGGAGGTCGGTTCTCCACCAGAAGAAATCCACGTGTTCCGGCCCGAGCCGGGCACCGTACAGTACGCCATCCACCGCGACCTGCAACTCCGAGAGCTGCAAAACTCCGAGAGCTGCAAAGCCGGATCTTGCAGGGATAGCTCGACCTGCGCCAGAGGCCGGCCGTCCAGGTCGGTGATGGTAAGCGAGCGCGATTCGATCCGTCGTCGACGACAGCGTATGAGATGAAGAACAGTCGACTGTCAGCGCTGCCGATCAGGCGGAACGGCGCGGAGCGCGAGCGCGGCGCCGCGAACGCCCGGCTCGGGGGCCCGTCGCCGCTCACCCGCCAGATGTCGGAGCCCCCGTCGGGCTGCATCCCCTGCATCACCGCCTCGACCAGGAGATGCGGCGGACCCCGAGGATCGGCGATCACGGAGGCGATCTCCACCGCTTCCGGGCCGTCGGTGAAATCGGCGACCTCAAGCCGGCGCCGGAACCTCAGCAGCCCCTCCGCGTCGAACCAGTACACCTGCCAGGCAACGGTGTCGCGGGTGACCACGAACAGCTCGTCCCGCGCGGTGACACCAGGCGATGCACGAACCCGAACGGCGTACCGCTCACACCCTCCCTGCCCAGGTACCCCCGGTCGGCGCCGGTGCGGTCGAATCGGGCGCACGACGTGGCTGCGCGTCACCTCGTCCTCCGTCTGCCAGTCGTCGGGCGCAAGCCGTTCCTGCACGTACATCGTCCCGTGTGAGTCGGCCGCCACCCGTCCCAGGACGCCCAGCGCGCGCCTGCTCGCACGGCGCGTGGATACGGTGTCCGGTCCCGCCTCCGCCAAGCCGACGGGCTTCGGATTCAACCGCGGGTCGTAGAGGAGCAGCAGCAGGTCCCCGCGCGAAGAGAAGCGCATCACCTTGCGCACCGGGGCGTTGACCACATGGAACTGACCACCGGTGAGCGAAAAGCGAATGCCGGCCTGCTCGTAACCGGGGCCGATCTGCACCTGGTCTTCCAGTGGTCCGACCGACAGCCTGAACAGCTCCTGATACGTCACTTCAGCCGCGCGGTCCGCGGCGCATCCCGCCCACCCTCGCAGCCGCACCGCCAAGCCTCCGCGTCAGCCTGAAGCCGCGCTGCGTGCGCCGGCACGAGCCTCTCAAGGAGTCCGGCGGAGCTGCCGCTTGCGCGGCACGCCCGCCGGACTCCTTGACCGTCGTTTCCAACCGTCGATACACTCGGATCTATGCGGGGTTTCCTGTCCGCGTACTCGGCTCAAAGTCCAACCGCGACCTGACTTGGCGCGTCAAGGCTCTGGTTCCGTTGGTGAACCGGATCAACGAGCTCGAGTCGCGGATGGTCGCTCTCTCGGAAGCCGACTTTCCGGCGTGGACCGACAAGCTGCGAACGCGCCTCGAGTCCGGTGAGCCGCGCGCCCGGATCCTGCCGGAGGCGTTTGCGCTGGCACGCGAGGCAGCGCGTCGGCAGCTCGGCGAGCGCATCTTCGACGTCCAGCTCATGGGCGGCATCATCCTGGACCACGGCGCGATCGTCGAGATGAAGACCGGTGAGGGCAAGACGCTGGCCAGCGTGCCGACCGCGTATCTCAATGCGCTCTCGGGCGACGGGGTGCACATCGTCACGGTCAACGACTATCTGGCCGAGCGCGACGCAGAGTGGATGGGCCGCGTGCACCGCTACCTTGGCCTGAGCGTAGGCGTGGTTCTGTCGCGCATGGAAATGCGCGAGCGCATGGAAGCCTATGCCTGCGACATCACCTACGGCACCAACAACGAGCTTGGCTTCGACTACCTGCGCGACAACATGCGCTGGGATGCCGACGCACGCGTGCAGCGCGGTCACCGGTACTGCATCGTGGACGAGATCGACTCGATCCTGATCGACGAGGCGCGCACCCCACTGATCATCTCCGGGGCGGCCGAAGACGATACCGAACGGTTCGCGCAGGTCGATCGGCTGGTGGACGCGCTGCGCGAGTGCGCGAAGGACCCGGAGACCGACGACTATCCGGAGGAGCCGAGCGGCGACTACAAGATCGATGAGAAGGGCAAGCGCGTCTCGTTCACGGATGAAGGACTCAACGCAGCCGAACGGCTGCTGCGCGGCAAGGGCCTGATCCGCGGCGGCTCACTGGTCGACGATGAGAACTTCGAGTACATCCACTATCTGACGCAGGCGTTGCGCGCCCATCGGTTGTTCCAGAGCGACGTCGACTACGTGCTCGAAGACGCAACCGTGCAGATCGTGGACGAGTTCACCGGGCGCATACTGCATGGCCGCCGCTATTCGGACGGCCTGCACCAGGCGATAGAGGCGAAGGAGCGCATCCCGATCCTCAAGCGCAACCGGACGCTCGCCTCCATCTCGTTTCAGAACTACTTCAAGCTCTACGACAAGCTGTCCGGCATGACCGGCACCGCCGACACGGAGGCGACCGAGTTCAGCAACATCTACGGCCTGGACGTGGTGGTCATACCCACCAATCGCCCACTGGTGCGGGCCGACCATGACGACGTGATCTTTCTCAACGAGCAGGACAAGCTGGCGGCGATCTGCGACGAGCTGGCCGCCTGCCAGAAGGCGGGACAGCCCGTGCTGGTCGGCACTGTCTCCATCGACAAGTCCGAGCAGCTTGCCAGGCTGCTCCACGGCCGGGGGGTCGCCCATGAGGTGCTCAACGCCAAGGCGCACGCGCGCGAGGCGGTGATCATCGCGCAGGCGGGGGCCGAGGGTGCGATAACGATCGCCACCAACATGGCCGGCCGCGGCACCGACATCAAGCTGGGCGGCAACCCCGAGTATTCGGCCCGCCGGCGGCATGCCGCCGACGGCGGCAACGGCCACGGCGCCGAAGAGCGGTTCACGTCCATCTACGAGCGCGAGCTCAAAGACTGGCAGCCCCGCTACGACACGGTGCGCGGCGCCGGCGGGCTGCACGTGCTCGGCACCGAGCGCCACGAGTCGCGCCGCATCGACAACCAGTTCCGCGGCCGCTCGGGCCGCCAGGGCGATCCCGGATCATCCCGCTTCTACATCTCGCTCGACGACGACCTGATGCGGCTGTTCGGGGACAACCTGCGCAGCATGATGTCGAAGGTGGGCATGAAGGACGGCGAACCGCTGGCCCATCCGTGGCTGAACAAGTCGATCGCTCGCGCGCAGAAGCGGGTCGAGGAGCGCAACTTCGAGCTGCGCAAGCACCTGCTGGACTTCGACAACGTGCTCAACGAGCAGCGCAAGTACATCTACGGCAAGCGCGACGAGATCATGGCGGATACGGATCTGCTTGGCCGGGTACTGGAGACCGCCACGGAGGCCGTCGAGGACCTGACCGGTGCCGCCGAATTCTCCGTAACCGGGACGCTCTCGGCGCTGCGCTCACGGTTCGGATTCCTCATGCCGGACGGGGAATCGGGGTTGGCGGATCTGCGCGGCGGGGCTGCGCGATGTGTTGGTGGACGCCATGAGCCACCATCTGACCGAAAAGGCGGAAGTGGTCGGGACGCCCAACTTCAATCTGTTCATCCGCTACGAGTACCTGCGTCTGATCGACGCGCGCTGGCAGGATCACCTGGAGAATCTGGACTCGTTGCGCGAGGCGGTGTACCTGCGCACCTACAGTCAGAAGAATCCCTTGCTGGAGTACAAGCTGGAGGGTTTCCAGATTTTCGACGAGATGCTCTCCGGCATTCGCATCGCGATCGCGGAGAAGGTCTTCCGCGTGACAATCAGAGCGGGCGACGGCACGTCCGGCCCGGGCCCGACATCGCGCAGATTGCAGCCGCAGGGCATGGCGACCGTTCACCGCGAGATGGGCCAGTTCGCGGCGATGCCGCAGCAGGGCGATGCCCCGGCCGCGGCGACGATGCCCGCCCGCGGTGCCCAGCCGCCCTGAAGGTCCCGGCAGGCGGCGACGCCGGTCGGCGCGGCAGTCGCCGTGGCATCACCGGCCGGAGCCGGGCCGGCGCTGCCGGGTTCGCCGCCGCCGCCGGCCGAACGGAAGCTCGGACGCAACGATCCGTGCTACTGTGGCAGCGGCAAGAAGTTCAAGTTCTGCCACGGCCGCTGACGAGCCGCGCGGGCATCACGACCTCATGCAGATCCTGGTAACCAACGACGACGGCCCGGCTTCTCCGCTCGTGGCCCCGCTGATCAGGGCCGCGGCGTCGCTGGGGACGGTGACGGTGGTCCTGCCCGCCACCGAGCGAGCGGAGCTGGACCGCGAAGGCGATGACCCGCGCACGCGACCTGCACGCTTGCGACGCGCGACCACCCGGATCGCGACGGCAACGCCGTGAGCGGCTTCACCCTGGGCGGCACGCCGGCCGACTGCGTCAACGCCGGTTGCTACCTGCTCGGTCCCCGGCCACCCGATCTGGTGCTGTCCGGCGTGAACGCCGGTGAAAACACCGGTGTCTCCTACGCGGCCGGTTCCGGCACCATCGGCGCCTGCCTTGAGGCCAACATCGCGCTGGTCCCGGCGATCGCCCTCTCGCAGCAACTGACCCCGGCGGGATTCGCGAGTTGGGCCGCGCGCGGGCCGCCGAGCCGGGAACCGAGCTAGGAGACGCGCTCGCGCAGCTCGACCGCTTGCTGCCCGCGCTACTCGCCGATCTGCTGCCTCGGGCCGATCGCCCGGGGGAACGCGAGCCCGGTTACCCGCTCACCTGGAGTGTGAACATCCCGTCGCGGTTGGCGCCGGATTGGCGGCTGGTGCCCTGTGCGCTGGAGCGCGCGCGCTACGGCTCCTGTTTCGAGCGGCATGGCACGCGACGTGCTTCGACACGCGGGGGCTGCCGCGATCCGCAGCCCGGACCGCGGCGCCGACATCGACGTGCTTGCGAGGGGATCCGTCAGCCTGACCCGCATCGATCTGTGGGCCCTGGGCCAAGAGGTTGTCCCCGACTGATCGGCCGCGAAGGTTGCGAGCCTATGGGCTGGCCCGTTACAGGCCGGGCACCTCCGAGGCCGGATTGATCGGCTGCCGCCGGCTCCACAACTCGAAGTGGAGATGGGGGCCGGTGGACATCCCGGTCGATCCCACGCGGCCGATCGTGTTGCCGGTGCTCACCCGCTCGCCGACGCGGACGTGGACGGCCGACAGGTGCGCGTACAGCGACTGGTACGAGCGCGCCTGATGGTCGAGCACGACGAAGTTCCCCAGGACGTTGTTGCTCGCCACCCGCTCGACACGGCCGTCCGCGGCCGCACGGACGCGCGTCCCGCGCGGCGCGGCGATGTCGATACCGCGATGCATGCGCCACTTGCCGCTGAAGGGATCGACGCGCATCCCGAACGCGGAGCTCACCCGGCCGCCGTGCAGCGGCCGGTCGAACCCCAGACCCATCCTCAGCAGACGCTCCAGGCCGGAGTGCTGGGCACCGGGGAAAAACAGCGAACCGCTGACCGACTGGGCGTCGACTCCGGGATTGGCGGCCAGCACGTCGCTGCCCGCCAGGCCGTAGCTGGCGGCCACGGTCTCCAGGTGATCCCGGCTTTCCACCTCCCGAAAGAGCCCGTCCTGATTCGGGATGGCAAACACCTCGCCAACGCCGACGTTGTGGACGCCCGAGCCGGCGTCGCGATTGAGGCTGGACAGCGTGTCGAGCGTGAGTCCGAACCGGTCCTTGATTCTCGACAGATTGTCGCCCGGCTGCGCCACGTAGCGCATCGTGGCGATGGGCAGCGGCCACGCTGCCGACGCCGCGCCGCCGGCCGGCAGGACGGCCGCAGGCACCGCATGCGGCTCGTGCAGAACCTCGAACCATCGATCCGGCAGATGCAGGTAGTACGCGCGCTCAAGGGTGGCGACCTTCGTCAGGTACAGTCCGCCCGATTGCGCGGCAATCAGGATGACCGACAGGACCATGATCCCTATCGGCAGGATTCGATCTGTACGCCCCTCCACGAGCGCATGAGATGCTAGTGCAGATAGCGGCTCGGGTCAACAGGCTCGCCGGCTTTGAAGATCGAAAAGTGCAGGTGGCTGTAGTCGCCGTAGCCGGCGGACCCTATCGTAGCGATGACTTGGCCTTGGGCGACCATGCTGCCGGCCGACACGTGCGCGCGTGACAGATGCGCGTAGAGCGTCTGGTAGCCGTCGGCATGTACCAGGACCAGATAACGCCCGTAGTTGCCGTTGACCCCCAGGCGGCCGACTCGGCCGGCCATGGAGGCGATGACGGGTGTGCGGGCTTCGTACTCGATGTCGATGCCGTCGTGGAAGCGGCCGATGCCGGTTACCGGGTCAGGATGATACCCGTACGGAGTGGTGATCGTCCCGGGCGCCGGCTTGAGGAACAGGCGACCGAGCACGGCGTTTCGCTCGTGATCCGGAAGCGAAACGCCGGGTATGAACAGTTTCTGACCGACGTCGATCGCAGACGATCGCAGGTCGTTCCAATCCAGCAACTCGGTCAGCAGCACCCCGTGCCGGGCGGCGATGTCGGTCAGCGTATCGCCCGAACGCACCACGTAGGCCAAGCCCGACGCGCTCGGTATGGACAGCTCCACGCCTTCCCGCAGCTCGCTTACGTCGCGGATGCCGTTGAAGCTGATCAGGGTATCGAGGTCGATGTGGAAGGTGTGCGCGATCTCCGACAGCGAGTCGTCGGCCTGCACCCGGTACGATCGCAATGACAGGGACGGAACAGATGAACTCGCCTCCACCCCCTGCGGGCGCGGAGCAGGTGTCACCATGTCCCGGTAGAGGAGGGTGTCGGCGTCCCCAGGACCGGACAGCGTCAGCTGTTCCTGCGGCCACGCCGCGGCGATCACCAGGCTGGCCGGCACGACCGCCGCGCCCGTGGCCAGCGCGGCGATCACGGCGGGGCGCAGTCGACCGTGGAGCCGGCCGCGCAGCCGGCTCCACCACCGAGCAAACAGAGGAACGCCGCGCTCCCGGCCGCCGGCATCCGCTGTCTCGGTCGCAACGATCATCAACTGCGCGGCTCTGCACGGGCTGAACACGATGGGTCCGTCGATCCCGGCTCGGCGCGGACGGGGCTTGGGGGCGTTCTGACTCCTGAGCTCGCGCACGAACGCGGCGCGGACCGGTCCGCGTGCGGCGATTTTCTGTCGGTGCAATGCACGTACCACGTCATCTGTATCGACAGATCCGGAGGCACCTATTACACTTGCTTGGGACTCGACGGCACCGATGTTGGAAGCGCGCGAACGCTACCGCATGTGGACAGTGATCATCGGCCTGGGCGTCTTCGCCGTGGCGATCGCGGCACGGTTCGTCTGGCTGATGATCGTGCAGCCGATGCCCGATCCGCGCTCCGCAGTGCTCCCCGCCGACGTCGAACGCGGCCCGATCCTGGATCGAAACGGGCGCCTGCTGGCGATCACCACGCGTCTCGATTCGGTGGAGGTGTGGCCGGCGGACGTGACCGACCCCGCGGGGACCGCCGCAGTGCTCAGCGAGGTGCTCGGGCTCGACCGTTCCCTATTGGAAGACCGGCTGCGGAGCGAAACCCGCGTCGCCTTTGTCAAGCGCCAGATCAGCCCGACGCAATCGGCGGAGTTGCGGGCCTACCTGCAAGCCGGAGAGCTGCGCGGCGTGTCGCTGAAACCCGAGTTCGGGCGCGCCTATCCGGAGCAGGAGCTGGCCAGCCATGTGCTCGGCTTCGTCGGGGTCGACAATGTCGGACTGGCGGGGATCGAGAACACCTTCAACCACGTCCTGTCTCCGGCGGTCATCCGGCGGGGACAGCAGGTCGTGCGCGGTCATCAGGTGGTGCTGACCATCGACCTGAACGTTCAGTACGCGATCGAGCAGATCGCGGTGCGCGCGCGCACCGCGCATCGCGCCGACTGGGTGACGATCCTGGTCATGGAGCCGAACACCGGCGAACTGCTGGCCTACGCCACGTCACCGCGTTACGACCCCAACTCCTTCGGTAGGACCGCTGAGGAGACCCGCACCAACCGCCCCGTCGCGGTCGCCTACGAGCCCGGGTCGGTGTTCAAGGTGTTCTCCATCGCGTCGCTGCTCGAGCACGGAGCAGTGACACCGGACGACACCTTCTCCTGTCACGGCCACGTACACCGCCGCACGCCGCGGGGCGGGACCATCCGCATCACGCGACCTCCGTGCCCACGGCACGATCACCACCGCGGACATCATCAAGTATTCGTGCAACGCCGGCGCCGCCTACGCCTCCGATCGAATCGACGACGAGGGGTTTCATGCCGCGCTCAGCGCGTTCGGGTTCGGCGCTCCGGCCGACCTGCCGTTCTACGGAGAGACCGCCGGCATCTTCCACTGACGTCGACCGCTGGTCGCTGCGCTCCAAGCCGACCGTGGCGATCGGCCAGGAAGTCGCGGTGTCGGCGGTGCAGATGGTGCGCGCGGCCAGCGTGATCGCCAACGACGGGATGATGATGCGGCCACAGATCGTCCGTCGAGTGGTCGCCGCCGACGGCACCACCATCAAGGACTTTCCGCCCGAACCGCTTCGGCAAGTCGTGAAGCCCGAGATCGCCCACACCGTGCTGGCGATGATGGAACGGGCGACCGAGCCCGGCGGGACGGCCGTGCTGGCACGCGTTCCCGGTCTGCGCGTATCCGGAAAGACCGGCACCGCGGAGCTTCTGGACGAGAGCACCGGCACCTACTCCGAGGATGCGGTGATCGCGTCGTTCCTGGCTATCGCGCCGACCGATGACCCGCGGGTGATCTTCTACGTCGTGATCAACAATCCGCGCGGACCCACGCGCTACGGCGGCCTGATTGCAGCTCCCCTGTTCGCGGAGGCGGCGACGTTCCTGGTGCCGTACCTGTCGTTGTCGAACGCCGACACGCGGCGCGTGCAATACGCTGCGAGCGCCGTCACGGAGCAGGCGCCGCCCATCTCGCCGGGCGCGACCGTGATCGGCGACTATCGAGGCATGCCCAAGCGCAGCCTGTTGCCGCTGCTGAGCGACAGCCGATTGCGCGTGCGCCTGATCGGCAACGGCTTCGTGCACGCACAGAGTCCGCCGCCGGGCACGCCGATTACCGATGGCCTGGAGGTGCGGATCACCCTGCGCTGACAGCGGTGTCCCGGATCAGCCCGACCCTGTACGCACTCTCAGATGCCGCGTTTGACGTTGGTGAGCTTCGTCCGCAGCCGCAGACGGGCTTTGGTGTGCAACTGTGACACGCGTGACTCGGTCACCTCGAGCACCTGCCCGATCTCCTTGAGGGTCAACTCCTCATAGTAGTAGAGGGCGAGAACCTGCTGCTCGTTCTCCGGCAGCTCGTTGATCGCCTCGACGATCACCCGCTCATCTCTTCCCTCTCGGCGATTGTCGCGGGACCCGATTCGCTCGGCGATTCGATGTGTCCTCGATGGAGACGCGATCTCGTCCTCGCCGCCGTGCCACACGTCGTCACACCGATACGACCGCAGTGCCGCGCGATCCGATACCAGAATCCGCTGGAATTCCTCCACGCTGACACCCATGCTGACGGCGATCGTGCTCAGCGGTGCGCAGGCAGCGCGCCCCGGCTTGCTCAGCCGCGGACACGCGTCCTCCACCTCGCGCGCCTTCTGCCGGACGAGCGCGGCACAGTCGATCGCGCGCCAGCTCGTCGAAGATCGCGCCCCGATGCGATGACCGCGTAGGTCTTGAATTCACGTGCTTGGTGGATCGAACTTGCTGATGGCGTCGAACAACCGAACATCCCGCACTGCACCAGGTCGTCGAAGTCGACGGCGCTGGGCATGCCGATCGCCACACGGCCCGCCACGTACTTCACCAGCGGCGCGTACTGATGCACGAAGTACTCGCGGATGGACGGATCCGGCTGCCTGCGGTACTCGTTCCACAGGTCGTTCTCCGGCATCTTCTGCCAACGCGGATTCGCCTTGGTCACGAGCACGCCGCCTCCTGCGGATCGACGCCACGGCTCCCCCGTCCGTCGTCATCGGTCTCCCAAGCCATCGAGCTTGCACCATGCTAGCATGTATACATCAGCGCACGCAACCGCGGGCGAAAGAATGCCGGGGATGGATCGCGTATACGTTATCAGACACCAGTGGCAACCCGAAGGTAGATCCCCGAGTCGATAGACGCGCGAATGCTGGACTTGCCGTCGGCGCGGCAGGCCGCATGACTCCTGCGACCACGCTACAGGATGAATCGTGTCAGGTCCCGATCTTCGATGATGCCGGCGAGCCGTTCGTCCACGTACTGGGCGGTTACCGTGATCTGCTGTCCCTTGGCGTCGGACGCGTGGAAGGAGACCTCTTCGAGGATGTGCTCCAGTATCGTGTGCAGCCGACGCGCGCCGATATTCTGAGTGTTCGAGTTCACCTCGCACGCGACTTCGGAAATGCGCGCGATCGCATCCGGGGTGAAATCGAGCTCCACTCCCTCGGTCCCGAGCAGCGCGGTGTACTGCTTGATCAAGGCGTCTCCGGTTGCGTGAGGATCCGCTCGAAGTCCTCTCGGGACAGTTGCTGTGCAACTCGACGCGAATCGGAAGCGCCCCTGCAGTTCGGGGATCAGATCCGACGGTTTGGACATGTGGAACGCGCCGGCGGCGATTGAACAGGATATGCGTGGTGTCGACGACGCCGTGACGGGTGGTGACCTTGCCCCCTTCGATGATCGGCAGGATGTCGCCCTGTACGCCTTCACGGGAGACGTCCACCCCGTTGCGTCCCCCGCGCGAGGCGATCTTGTCCAGTTCGTCCAGGAAGACGATTCCATCTCCTGTACGCCGCTCGAGGCCATATCGACAACACAGGTCCCAGTCGACCAGGCGGTCGATCTCCTCGTTCATCAGCAACTGCCGCGCCCGCTTGATCGACGCCTTTTTCTTCTTCGTGCTCTTGCCGCCCAGGAGGTTCGGGAGATTGAAGTTGAGATCCATCTCCTCTACTCCCTGCCCGGACAGGATGGAAACATTCGGCATCTGCTGTGCGCTGAGGGGTTCACTCACCGGCCCGGATTCCAGGCTCGCCGGCGCGCAGCTCCTGTCGCGAAAGCTTGGGAGTGCTGTTGCCGACGGCCTCCGCGGCCGATGGGTCGCGCGGCGGTGCACCGCCCGAGTTGCTTGGCAGCAGCAACTCCAGCAGGTGATCTTCGACGCGGCGCTCCGCCTCTTCCTGGACGCCGGCCTGCTGCTCCGCCTTGACCATGGCGACCGCGACGGATGTCAGATCGCGGATCATGGATTCCACGTCGCGGCCCACGTAGCCTACCTCGGTGTACTTGGTCGCTTCCACCTTCAGGAACGGCGCACTGCACAGCTTGGCAAGCCGGCGCGCGATCTCCGTCTTGCCGACGCCGGTCGGCCCGATCATCACGATGTTTTTGGGCGAGATCTCATCGCGCAGTTCGCCCGGCAACCTGCGCCGCCGCATCCGATTGCGCAGCGCGATGGCGACCCGCCCCGTTCTTGCGCTTGCTGTTGGATAGTTTCTAGATTTTGTTTATTTTTATGACGTAGACGAGCTTGCCTAGGAACTGCAGTTCTGAGCACTTGGAGTTAGCCCATCAAGGTCAAAACTCTCACCTTGAAGCGAAACCTCACGCTCCATACGATAACACGTCTGGTATAAGCTACGCAGAGTGTAAGCCGCTATCCACATACATCGCCCGCCCGCTGCGATTCTAGAGCAGCACGGAAAGTCCGAAGACTTCCACGGTTAACGCCCGTTGTCCGCGGCGGCTGGACGTTACGCTCCTACCGAAACGATCCCGCACGATTCACGACTTGGTCCGGCTCCATGGCTACGTTCGCGTTGCGGTGATCAGAAAGTGGTGTGCGCGTCCCCTGGCCACAGCCAGCGCTTCGAGTCTGACCCGCAGGACCCGATTGAGGACAACGGCCTTCCTTGCCAGTTCCACCGACGCCACGCGTACAGGTTTATTACCGCCTCTTTCAGTACTCCTTCAACCTTCGACTCGAACCGTTCTCGAACAGCGCTGAAGCGTCCACCGCCGTGCGCCCGCCACGAATCCGACCTCCGCGATCTTGCCGCCCCTTATCAGCGTGCGCACTTGCGAGCGGTGCTCTTCACCCCGTCGCCTACAGATGAGGAACCCCTGACCGTCAGGTTCAGCCATCGCCAGCCAGTGCACGTCGAGATCGGACCGCGACAAAGTGGTTAGACATGCGCTCACGTGTCGCCCGCGTCCGATCGGCGCTTGGCATGGTATAATGTGGTGGCTATGCGAGATTTCCACCCCCCAGCGTTTAGTTCATCCCATCCCGCTTGGAGTCGGTCAAACACTGAGTATGGAGTGTACAATTGGGTGGTGGACAGCTCGCATGGCCGAGCAACTCCTGAACCGTCAGATGTCGGCCCCGCGTTTGAAGCGGTGCGTGGCTTGAATTTACTGTTTTCCGGCGGCGAACGGTGCGGCGACATAGGATTGAAGACATGGTGACGTAGCGGTTTTTACGCCAGCGCATGCAGCGTTCGCTCAGGGAGCTTCGCGCTCGGTTGAGAAAGACCGCGGGGTCTGAGAGGGATCGGATGAGCCGTGGATCGGTGCCGCAGGTATGCATGCATGCGAGTCGCTACGACCGGAGGCTCGGGTCAAGACTAGACACATGCGCTGCTTGCCTTGCCCTTTCGGTCGACGCGGGCGTACGAGCATCGATGCTGTTTGAGCTCGTCGTCGAGCGTTATGGCAGCCCGCCTGACCTCGGCAACCACGACAACGGTCGCGTAAGAGGATCTCCAGCAACGCGCATCGCGCGCCGCCAGCATGTCCCTCTCCCCGGCACCACAAGCACGGCCGCCGTCCTCATCCTCGAACAGGAACACCGGCAGCCGGAGTCGGGCGCAACCCGCGCAGACCCGCGGTTCGATCCGGCGTGTCGCGTCATAGCGCCGCAAAACCGGTAGAATGAGCGTACCGCGCTCACGCCGATTCACGGACCGCCTTTGTGGTCCAGGGCCGCCGCGTAACAAGGAAGCGATTTATAGCGACTGTACAGCGGCGGTGTCGACCGAGCTCGGGATCATCGGTGCCGACCGACCGCAGGGTAAAACGTATCCACTTCACGACCGATACGCACGAACGGTAGAGGGTCGATGTGGACGCCACCGCGACCAGATAGGCGATGACGTGGCAACATCCCACCACCGTAGCAATGGGTCCGGCGCCTCGCACAGTCGGAAACGCGTGACTGCGAGATGCCGCCTGCCTACCGCTGCACTCGTGGAGCCGCCGGCCGCCCGACGATCCGCGTTTGTGCGCGCGCCCGTCGCGGGGTGTAATGACCGGAGCGCCATCTGCCGCCATGCAGCTGCCGGCCGAACGGAAACCAACCTGCTTCGCCCAACGCGTGCTATGCACTCAGAACCTCGCGTGCACTGATCGAGGGCGCGTGTCGGCGGTGTGATGCTGCGCGTCCGGACATGCAGGCGCCTGAATGACGACCAGCGTCGTCGAAAGCCGCATGATGATCCGGTTGCCGCTCGGGAAGTGATGCCGCGCGGCTGCGTACCAAGCGGTACTCGGACAGTAGCAGGCCGCCGGAGGCGATCAGGCGTCCCGCGCAACCGACACGCTCGACGCCGGGTAGATCGTTGTCCACGCCGGTTCCCAGAACGGCGACCGTGCGGCCCCCGGCGGCCAGCGGCAGACACGAGTGCCTCTGCGTCGACGCCGCGCGCCAGCCCCGACACTACGGTCGCTCCCCGCCGCACGCATGAAATCCCATCTCGAAAGCCGCGCGCCGACGGCGCCCGAGAGGGCGACGGTGTTCGACAACGACAGATGTTCGGCGCGGTACAGAGAAGCTCAGGATAATTGCCACCGGTAGTACAGAGAAACGGGTGGATCGTAGATCGCCGTCAGCAGCGGCGGGTAGCGCACGCTACCATACAAAATGCACCCTCCGCAAGCTGCGTCAGCGCGAGCGCTCCCGCGCCGCGTCGCCAGGAATCGGCCCGGCTCCTCGGAAACGGCGCGCAGACGCCGACGATACCGCCTGCACCGCGCACGGGTGAGCCCCGCCACGGCCTCCACGTCCGCGGTGCGGCGAGAGCCGCAGCTTCTCCGTCGCGGTCAGGCAGCGATCCGATCGATTGCCAGGCGCGCGATGAGGAGATCCCGTCCGGCTCGTGCAGTGTCCGTCGGTCCGGCGGCTTCCCACGTTGCAACGGTACGCTTCGTCGGACTAGACAACGCAGGGATTCCGGGACGCTACTTTCCGGGGTGCGGCCCCCTCGGATGATGACGCCGATGCGCTTTCGCGCAGATCGGTCGGCCTCCAGGTGAGTATAGTATCGGGTGGTGGAGATGTCCGCCATGGCCGAGCAACTCCTGCACCGAACGCAGATCGGCACCGCCCCCACAGAGGTGGGTAGCGAACGAGTGGCGCAGCGCGTGCAGCTTGCCGGCAACTCCGGCGCGAACAGCGGCGTCCTGGAACCGTTTTCCACATCCTGCGAGCGTCAGCCGACGGCCGGAGCGGTTGAGAACAGCGCCGCCTCGCTGGCGTCTCGCGCCAGCGCCGGCCGTCCGTCGCGCAGGTACCCGCTGTACCCATCGAGCGCCGCGCCATCAGCGGCAACAGACGCTGCGCCCGCCCTTCCGGACACGGTGACGAACCCTGTTCCCGATGCAGCGAAGTCACCTGCAGCCAACGGCCTCGCTGACCGCAACACGCACCGAATAGATCCTCTCGAAACAACGCCCGATCGCGCAGCCCGACGGTGGCCCATGTCCACCGCTGCCAGCATCGGGTCCACCTCGACGGCTGATCGAGAACGGTGCAGCGCGCGTCGGACGCGGCGGCTCGACAACGCGGCAGGGTTGGTCCTCAGCCCTGCCCTCGGCCTGCAGGAATCGATACAGGCGCGTAGCGCGCACTCACCGATTTTGCGGCGGTGCGCGCGTCGATCCCTTCTGCTGCCGCTTCGACTCAGGTAGTCGATGATGTCGGCCGCGCGTGCGTCCGGCACGGAGATGCCGCGCTCGACGCAGAAGCGTTCGAAAGGATGCGGCATCCTGGTTGGCGCGAGTACGCTCGCGACGCGAGGTAGCCGCCAGCGCCAGTTCGCGTCAGGTGGACGCCGAATTCGGACGTCGAGCTCACTGCAGGCTCGGTCTGCGCAGCGCGGTGCTGCTCGCGAAGGCACCGCCGGGACGTTCAGATCGTCGTCTTCGCGCGCGCTGAACCCCGCTTGCGTCGTCCGCGTCCCCCGTTCAGGCGCATCCAGTCGTCATCAGGAGAACACATCGACCTCGCCGTCGGTCAGGTCGTTCCGGTGCGGGCGGCAGGCTCCCGATTGAAACACGGCGTGGCGACTCAGCCGTAACGCGACACGCTCATCGTTGAGGCTCGCGGTGGTCGCCATCCCCGCGGCATCACCAGCGCGTCCGCGGAGGCTGCGGTGATGATCTCGTCAGCGACATCCTCGTACTCGGTCACGGACACAGGCTTCGCCGCCGGTGCCACGTTGACCAGAATGCCCTGACGGCCCCGCGATGCGGGCATGTTCCCAGCAGCGGGATTGTTGATGGCGTGGTCGCGGCATCCATCCGCTCGCTTCTACGCGCCGTCCCCACGCCCACGCCACGGAGCGCATCGCCCTCTCCTTCATGACCGTGCGCACGTCGGCGAAGTCGAGTGTTGATCTCGCCCGCTCGTAAGTCAGGTCGGCACATGCCCTGCACCCCCTCGGGCGCAGCACGTCGTCGGCGAGATAGCAGCTCCTCATCGAGGTCTTCTGTCTCCACGACCCGCAACAGCAGTGATTGGGGATGATGATGAGGGTGTTCCACCTCCTTGCGCAGCCGCTCGATCCCCTCTTCGGCCAGCATCATCTTGCGGTTGCCTTCGAACTCGAACGGCTTGGTCACCACACCGACGGTGAGGATGTCGGCTTCTCGCGCCGTACGCGCGATCACCGAGCGGCTCCGGTGCCGGTCCCTCCGCCCATACCGGCGGTGATGAATACCATGTTGCATCGCGGAGCACCTCTTCGAGTCGTTGCTGATCCTCCAACGCCGCCTTCTCGCCGATTTCGGATCCCGCCGGCACCCAGACCTGCGGTAAGGCGTGACCCGATCGGCACTTCAGCTCCGATCGGCTGAGCTCAAGCGCCTGCAGCGTCGGTATTCACGCCAGGAATCGCACATTGCGAAGCCCTGAGGCGATCATGCGGTTACCGCGTTGCGCGCCCCCGCTACAAGAACCTGATCTCGGTGAGCGTCCTGGCTCCCCATCATGTATTTCGATCGTCATCGCTCCCCTCCTTCGATGAGCCGCATGCTCATATGAATCGCGAAACCAGCGCTTCATCCGGTCCCAAACGCTGTCGTATCCGCTCTTCACTGGTATCATGTCGAAGTGCTGCGGGCGGCGCTTGCCGTGGCCGTACATCACCAGACCTACTCCGGTCGCGAAACTGCGGACTGCGGTACTCTTCCACAGTCCGCCCAGCGGCGTCGGGATAGCCTATGCGGGCGGAGTCCCAACACCTCGGTTGCCAGCTCCGCCCACCGGCAGCAACGCGCCGCCGCCGGTCGACCGCGCCGCCACTCAGCAGCTTCAGGTGCCCGGAACGGTTCCAGTTGATCCTCACCATGCGAACACCTCGTCATCCGCGGGCGGATGATTTCCGTGAGGCGGCTCCGCTTGATGGGCCGCGCCGGGCGCCCGCCTACTCTGAATGCTGGCTTCGATCTCCCGGTCATCCAGATCGTCCGGATGACAGCTCCCCGCCTCGTGCTTCAGACGCTCGGCAACCTCCAGGGGCGTCTTCAGCATGATGGAGATGTCGCTCGTGACCTGGTCCCCGCCGAGAGCCAGCACGCCGGTTTGGTAGGGCGCCCCGTCCAGATAGACCAGGATGTCGGTGGTGCCGCCGCCGATATCGACCAGCAACACGCCCAGCTCCTGCTCGTCCTTGCTCAGCACCGCCGCCGCGGCCGCCAGCGGCTCCAGGACAATGTCGTCAGCCTTGAAGCCGGCGCGATTGATGCAGCGAATGATGTTCTGCGCCGACGACACCGCACCGGTGATGATATGCACCTCCGCCTTCTCCAGCCGCACGCCCATCATCCCCACCGGGTCCCGGACGCCGTCCTGCTGATCGACGGTGAACTCCTGCGGGATGACGTGGACGACCTCGCGGTCCATCGGTATGACGATCGCCTTGGCGGCATCGATCACGCGCTCCACGTCCTCACGCGTGATCTCACGGTCCCTCCCGGTGACCGCCACCACGCCCCGCGAGTTGATCCCCTCGATGTGGCCGCCGGCTATGCCGGCGAAGGCTCCGGTAACTTCGCGGCCGGACATCATCTCGGCGGCCTCGACAGCGTTCAGAAGCGACCGGACCGTGGCGTCGATGTTGATGACCACGCCGCGGCGCAGCCCACGTGACGGAGTGGTGCCGACGCCGATGATCTCCAGGCGGCCTTCGTGCCCGATCTGCGCGATGATCGCGCACACCTTGCTGGTACCGATATCCAGTCCGACGATCAGGTCGTCCCGTGCCACGCTAACTCACCGCCCTAGGCGCCCGCCGACCGCGCCCGCGGCGCGGCCGCCTGCGATCGTGACGCAGCCGACTCGACATAGACGGCCTCACCGGCGCGGAAATCGATCTCCGACGGCAGGTGTGAGATGCCGTCGGCGCCGAGCACGTCGAGCGCCACGAAGGCATGCCGGATAGCTTCCACGTCCATGCGCGGACCCAACCGCACCGCCACCGGATAGATACTCGGATAGAACGACAGGTCGAGCGCCCCCGCGTCGGTGGTGGTCACCACCACCTCCGAAATCAGGCCGTACAGACTGGAGTCCCGATCCCGGATGGACGACGCCATGGCGGGGGGGGGGATGTGAACAACCGCTTTTCGCGCCCAACCAAGGATAATGCGGGAGAGATGTTGCACCCACAGTTTCCCTGCGGGTACACTGCCCCCCCCCCCCCCACACCACGGAGGTGCGACACACGATTCGGCAGATCGGCGATCGTGCCGGGTCAACCTCGATGACGACCCCGGACGCGTCGAACACCACCGCCACGCTCCGGCCGTCAATCGTCGCCAGCGACATGGCCAGCGGCCGGCGCCGCACCACGTTGACCTCCAGCGTGCCGGGGATCCGCGTTCGGACGGATGCCGTTTGCACCATCGGATGCGCGGCTATCCGTGCGGCGATGGCATGCGTATCGACGTCGAACACGTGATCGGTGCCGTCAAGTCCCGCGATGCGTTTCAACTCCACGGTCGAAAGCGGAAGGTCGCCATAGACGACGATCCTCTTGATCAGCAGCTGAGGGGCGATGAAGCCGCTGATCAGGATCTGGGTCAGGAGTCCCACGACCACGACGCCGCCGATCAGCAGCACCGCCCGTGCGGCCCTACGCAGCCAGAGGCTCACCATGGTCGCAGACCCGAGCTGGAAACGCCGCATCCGTCGCGAGGATGACCGCCGCCACGTGCGCGGCTGAGGCGCGCACAGGACGCCGGCCATCGCAAGCGTCATCACCATGGCCGATCCCCCGGAGGAGAACAGGGGCAACGGAATCCGGTCGCCGGCAGCAGGCCGGCGACCACGGCGATATTGGCGAATGCCTGCACGGTGACGGACGTGGTGACACCACACGCCAGGTAGGCGTCGAAACGATCCGAGCATTACGGATCTATAGCGCGGGAAGCGACGCCACGAAAAAGCAGCACGATCACGACGCCGATCAGCCCGGTCTCCTCGCCGACGACCGCGAAGACGAAATCGGAATGGATCTCTGGAACTTCGACGAGCTTGCGTACGCCCTGTCCCAGACCAAGCCCCGTCAGCCCGCCGGAGGTCAGCGCCTGCCGCGCCGCCAGCATCTGGTAGCCAGATCCGGTCGGATCCGCCTCCGGATTGAAGAACGATATCACCCGCTCGACGCGATGCACACGCGTGAAGATCATGATCACCGCCAGCGGGAGACCCACCGACGCCAGGGCGACGAAGTACCGGAACTGCACACGGGCTACGAAGAAGATGATGCCGGTTACCAGCATCAGCAACGCAGAGGTGAAACAGGAGTGCTGGAACCGGGAGATCAGCGACCGCGAAGGACGCCACACGATGACCGGCGGCAGCAGCGTGTTCACCGCGTCGGTCTGGCCTTCGTACTTGCGCGACAACATCGATGCCAGATAGAGGACCAGCGTAAACTTGACCAGTCTCCGACGGTTCATACGAGATCCCGGCCACCAGCAGCCAGCGTCGGCCCCCTGAATCGGCGTGCTGATGCCCGGAATCAGAGTAAGCGTCATCAGAACGGCCGACAGGGCAAGCAAGGGTATCGACAGGCGCTTGAGCACCTCGCTGTTCACGCGTGAGGCTGGCCACCACTGCGACGATCGACCCATGACGATGACAGCCGCTTAGGCGCCCCTGACGAAGAGACAGCGAGTCGCCGAACACCCGCGACGCTCCGCGTAGTAGTAGTGCGACGCCGAGAGGAGTACCCCAGTCGAGGCCGTAAGCGTGATCAGGATGCCGATACAGCGTCAGATCGACCGGCGCGCTCGCCGGCGCATCGCCGTTAGCCATCGCCGGGGCCTCTCGCGATCGTGGGGGTCGACGCCGAACACCGGAGCAAACCGTTCGATGTGCCGAACGCGCAGTGTCCGTGAGCCTCACGCAGCACCAGATACGCCGTCCAGGACGATGGCGCGCAGCCTGTCGTCGATCTCTTCCATGGTTTCCGTCCAGATCGCGCGGTCGTAGCCGGAGCACCCGATCTCCCTGGCGAACGCCTGGCAGAGCGGACGCGTGGCCGCGCCGAAGCAGCACAGGACATCCACTCCGGCGTCGATCAACGGTCGCAGCAGATCGACATGCGCGCGGGCGCTGTAACGCCCGAGCTCCAGCATCGGCCCAAGCACCACCACCCGACGAACGGCCCGATCACCGGATTCCGGCCGCGGAACCGCGTCGCGGACCCGTGTCGCCCGACCCCGCGTCGCCGACCCCGCGTCGGCCAGCACGGCCAGAGCCGCCCGGACCGATCGGGGTTGGCGTTGTATCCGTCGTCGATGACGGTGCACCGCGCACGACGCACGCGGAGGCGGCCGGGCGCCGGTCGTACGGCTTCGATGCCCGCGGCGACGGTTGCCGGATCGCACGCAAGCTCCGTCGCCACGGTCAGCGCCGCCAGTGCGTTGTCAAGGTTATGGCGACCGGGTAGAGAGAAGCGGAATTGGAGCCCTTCCCAATGGATGGACCAGCCATCCAGCCCCAAATTCTCGCTTCGCTCATACCCGATCGTCGAATTCGATCCAAAGCGAACGACCTTGGCGCGAACACCGGCCAGCAGCAGATCGGCCGCCGGTTCCCCCTCCCGCAGGTAGACGCGACCGGCCGGCGCGACCGATCGCAGCAACGCGCCCTTTTCACGCGCGATATCGCGCGGGCTGCCGAGCCGACCGATGTGCGCGCTGCCGATGTTGGTTATCACCGCAGGTTCCGGCCGCGCCAGCGCCGCGTAGCGCTCCATCTCGCCCACCGAGGAGATGCCGACCTCGAACACCGCAAAGCGCTCGTGGCCGGTCATGCGCAGCACCGACATCGGCAAGCCGATCTCGGCGTTGAACGACGCTTCCGACACCAGGCTGCGGCTGCCCTGGCGAAGGATCGATCCCAGAATTTCCTTCGTCGTGGTCTTGCCGCTGCTGCCGGTGACGGCGATGCGCACCGCTTCACAATGGGCGACGCTGTGTCCGCAGTGCCAGGTCGTACAGGGCGGTCAGCGGGTCGTCGACCGCGATCAGCGTGCCGGGCCCGCCCCGCTCGGTCGTGCCAAGCTCGGTCGTGCCAAGCTCGGTCGTGCCAAGCTCGTTCGTGCCAACTGCTCGGTCGTGCCAAGCTCGATGTGACGGTCCTGGCGCACCAGCGCCGCCGTGGCGCCCCGCCGAAAGGCGTCGTGCACGAAGTCATGGCCGTCGGCGTGCTGACCCCGCAGGGCTACAAACAGCGACCCGGATCGCGCACGACGCGAATCGTTGGTCACGGTACACACGCGCGCGTCGGCGTGGCCGCGGAATCCGGCACCGAGCATGCCGGCGATCTCGTGCACGGTGTAGTTCATCGTCACGTCGTCCCCTGCCGCTGGACGACGGCCTGCGCCCCCGGCTCGACGATGGTCACGAGGTCCGCGCTGATCGGTGCCAGTCCCAATTCCCGCTCGGCGAGCTCCGCTATGCGTTGCGGCGACCGGTAGATCGCGATCGAAATCAGCAACCGCTTGTTCTGCTCCAGCCACTCGGCCTGCTCGTGCTCCAGTGCCCGCAGCTCCTGGGCAAGAAGATGCCGGTGCAACCCGCTCCAGGTGGTCACCAGCACCGCCAGCGGAATCATCAGCGCCACGAAGATCGTGAGCAGCCGTTGGCGTCCGGCGGTGACGGTCACGGAACTCGCTCCAGCACGCGCAGGCGAGCGCTGCGCGACGCCGGGTTGGTTTGCACCTCGGCGTCGCTCGGCACCTCGGGCCGTTTCGTCAGCGCGGCCACGTGAGCGTTCTCGGCCGGATATCGTTTCACGATGCCGTCGTCGATCGAGTGAAAGGCGATCACGGCAAGGCGACCGCCCGCACGCAGCGCTCCGGCGGCGGCGTCGAGCGAGCGCCGCAGCCTCCCGACCTCGTCGTTGACGGCTACGCGCAACGCCTGGAACACCTGGGTGGCCGGATGATGGCTTCCCCCGCGCCACGGGGTGCGAGCCAGGATAGCGCGTGACAACTGGTAGGTGGTCTCGATCGGTTGCCGCTCGCGCGCGCGCTCGATGGCCTGTGCGTTCGCACGGGCGTTCCGGTCACCACCGTAGCGGGTCAGCAGGTCGCACAAGTCGGAACGCGAGCTGCGGTTTATCAGATCGGCCGCGGATACGCCGTGACGCGGGTCGAAGCGCATGTCCAGCGGCTCGTCGCGCAGAAAAGAAAAGCCCCGCGCGCTGCGCTCGATGTGGAAGCGACACATTCCCAAGTCCATGAGGATCAGATCCGCCGTACCGGGGGCCAGCCCGCCCAGCACCTCATCGGACCACGCCTGTCGCAGCCGGCACCGCCCGGCATATGCGTGGAGCCGCTTGCGGCTGCGCGCCAGCAATGCCGAGTCGGCATCGGATCCGAGCAGCAAGATGTCCGGATAGCGGTCCAGCATCGCTGCGGCGTGACCCGCTTCGCCCAGGGTGACGTCGACGAACGTGCTGGACGGACGCGGCGGCCGCAGACGATCGACCACCGCCTCCTGCAGCACCGGCACGTGAGTCGGTTCGCCATGGTCGTCATTCAGAGCGTGATGCTGCCGCCGATCTCCTCGGCGGCCTCCTTGTACTGGTCATCCGTCTCCAGCTCGTAGGCCCGGTAGTCGTAGTAGCATCTTCGTCCACACCTCCACATAGCTGTTGATGATTCCGAGCACGATGCAGTCCTTGTGCAATCCGGCGTAGTGGCGCAGAGTGGGCGAAATGGCGATCCGCCCGCTCCGATCGATCTCGATCTCCTGTGCGGGAGCAAGGAAGCGTCGCTGGATCATGCGGTCCCGCGCCAGGAACAGTGAGGAAGACCCCACCACCTTGGTGGAAACCTCCTTCCACTCCTCCGGCGGAAACAGCCACAGGCATCGATCGATCCCGCGGGTCAGGACGATCAGGTTGCCGGCGATGGACCTGCGAATCGGGGCCGGCACCATCAGCCGACCCTTCTCGTCCATGGCGTACCGGTACTCGCCTGATATCACGCCGTCATCCTCGGGACACGAAGAAGGCCCCTACCGAACGGGATCCCCCACGATTTCCCACTTTCTCCCACGAAGTTCCTATATTAGGTAGCCCCCGCCCAGTGTCAACTACCGAATGGCTACTGATCGGCTCTCAGCCGCACAACCGGGAAATGCCAGGCCACAATAGTAAACATTTGTATGGTTCAAGGCCTATCGCATCCGATTTGACACCGCAGACGGGGCGCCTTTACCTTTGGCAGGCCCTGACGCAGAGAGCCCAGTGACCCTATATCGAGTACACTTCAGGTGGCGGAACAAGGAGGTGCAGCTCGTGGCGGAGAGCCTGGACCTCACCCATCCCTACTTCGTGTCGATCAAGGGGATCATCTTCGAAGAGGATGAGAAGCTCATCATCAACCCCTCCGAGGAGGAGATCCGACGCACCTTCGGCGATGCCTCGCACCTGATGATCCCGTTTCAGACCGTCTCGCTGATCGAGGAGTTCGCAGCGGACTCAGGCTCTCGCATCCGCCCCTTCACGCTGGTGGAAGAATCCTCCGAAGAAATCGACGAACAATCGGACGAGGGCGGCGGCGAGCAGACCCTGTAGCCCGAAGAATAGAGGGAGTAAAGGAAGTGAGAAAAGGAGCAAAGCTGAAGAAAAGTGGAGATAAGAGAATGAATAAAGGGAGACTAAGAGATAGAATAGCAGGAGAGAATAGAGT
>CASHTH010002605.1:0-63977 GCA_030341885.1 Geodia barretti | reverse complement strand
CACAGTTCACCGAGGGTTTCACTTTATGCTTTTTATTACTTTTCAGGAATGTTACTTGCCTACAATGGCAGAAGACATTTTTCCACAGGCCAAAGCAGCGATAAAGGAAACTGGCAATTTTTATGGTATGAATAATTAACACATAACTATATATTATGTCTGAATTATTATTTATATCCCAGAATGCCCTAATGGTCATCCCTATTTCATTGGAAATGTAAGTTCACTACATGTTTAACATTTGATTATCAGCCCCTCCTACTTCCTCGCAATGTCCTATACATGAAGTGTGGCAGGGCAGTGATACAGACGAACTGTGCTGTATGTGGCTCTGTTATCGGTGGGATAAAGTTGGTACTAGCAGCAGGGAACAAACCTGCCAGAACGTAAGTCTTTTGTTCACCCTTGCCATGTATAGTACTGTTACTTCTCACACAGAACGGATAATACTGAACAGGGCATTCCCTGGGCAACCCACAACACGTAGCAATATTCCATCACCAGAGCGTTCACTCTCACCTGCTGCCTGCTGTATTATCAGAGCTAGATGCCACTGTGCTCTGGTATGGGTCAGCTGCAATGACGACAGTGCCACTGGAGGACTGGTGGCACTGGTCAAGTCAGGTCTGACCAGTCCACAGGAACTCCCTGAGTTCTTCTGGGGTCACCTGGAGAGAGATGTGCAGCTCCTGGCCACGGCTCTCGGGAGGAACCACGAGGATGCTGCCATTGTGGTTCATCTTGTTCTGAGGAACATACTCACCATAACCCCTCCCACTGCTGCCATTCCACTGAGGACTCTTGGGACGAGGGATGTCCGCAGTCAGTGGGAAAACCATTTCAGTGGGCTGTACATCAACCCCATTCTTGAGGTCTCAAACTTTTGGGGGTACATATACACCCATTTTACATTAATTTCTTTGTTGTAGAAGTTGGAGACTGAGCTAACCGCTATAATGGCAACTATTCTGAATGATGATACACAAGGTACGGTCTCTCCGTACATCAATTTGTTAGTTAACCACTGACTTCCTCATGTTTAGAGCACAACCCCCTCTACTATCTGGTGTATGAGCGATCACCTGTGATTAAGGACAGTCTGGAGCTTCATCTCTGGGGATACAGACCTCGTATTACCCTTGAACATCTCATAAGATACATGCAGCAGCAGAAGAAGAAGTTCCCCATTCTGGAGAGTTTTGTTAAAAATGTAAGAATACATTGCTCCAGTCAGACATTTTGTACATACTCTCTGCTGTAGGAAGCTGTCCTACAAGCCACACAGTATATTCCGAATATAGTGAAACTGCAAAAGCTACTATTTGATGAATTACACCACCGTATTGACCGCAAGGTGGCCCAGCGACTGTCTATGAATGGGTTTATACTGAAGCAACACACTGGTACCTTTGTGTATTACCTTAATAGCGTTATAGTTTGGTATTTATTTTCAGAGAGTGTACGAAATGAGTATCGCGAAATGGTGTCCAGTGTACAGAATGCCTGGGTCCTTGTTAGAGACCAACTTAAGGAGCATGGTAACCAAATATTTGGCAGCTTGTGACATACAAAACTATGGAGATTCCTCTCTATAATTATAGGCCAGTTAAAGGTTGAGGATACATACCTTCAGGAAGAGCTTCGGCTAAGCACACCTCTGGAATACTTCATTCCCACTACAACTGGTCCTGGAGCTTGCACATTCTCCCTGCTCCACTACCTCTGCTATGTTCACAACAACTTTATTGACTGGTGTCGAGCCAAGAGCAATATTAGGTAAGAATGTCATACAAATGTGCTCAGAAACACATTCTGTCCTACCCCTTGCAGTTCATGGCGAGAGCACAAGATCCAGCTGGCCCACATCCACAAGTGCCACCTCCTAGACTACCAGAGCCAGCTTCAGTCCATCCTTCTCTCCCACTGCCACTACTCTCTCCGTGTGGGCCAGGGTCGAGAGGTCTCGTATGACCTCCCAGCTTTGGAGAAATGTATCCTGGGCCGCTTCATCCATGGGAAACCTACTATTGACATCAAAATAATCCCTCATGTTAGCTACCAAAAGGATGTGTACACTGCAGCCATGTTTAGTACTATAAGAAAGAAAGTGTCTCCACAGGTATTGTTCTCAGGATAGCTTTTATTGTGTGTGACTTGATGTTGGATGTTGTAAACCATGTGTAGAGGAAGCTGCGGTACAGAGTGCAACTGGACATCTTACGGGAGTTGAGATCTCCCGACAAACTGCGAAAGTCTCTAGATGTTGTGGAGATAGTGCTTGGATTCCTCACATCAGGAGGAGGGAAACCAAAGACTAGGCTCCTTGCCTACCTCAAGAAATTGAAGATGGATAAAAGGTCCTTCAGTGACAAAGTGAGTCATTGTTGTTAAACCTGTAGATTGAAATGACAGCAACTTTACTGCAGGTGAAAGAGCACTGTAATTTGGAGCATATTATGTCCCTGTGGCAGACTTTGTCTGTTGGCCTGGCAAAAAGCATCACTCTCAGTGAACAGGTATAATAATGTTGGTAATAAAGTGGTGTAGTAGTAACAATAATTATTTAACCTCCAGGAGCCAATAAATCCGCATTTAAATTAGAATTTATTTCTTACACACTAGTAACACACATCCAAATTAAAATATAAGAAAATAATAATTTACCTTAATTGCCGAGCGCATTAGCGCGAGGCAACTACTCCGGGTTGTATTCTCGCGATATGCGTATGTACGTACGTACGTGTCGGTCACGCTTAAGATTAGTCACGCTTTGGGAATGTCAATTAGTCACACTTGGGGAATGTCAATTAGTCACGCTTGGAGAAATGTCAATTAGTCACGCTTAGGAATGTCAACTTCCGTCATTCGTAGGAAGTCTAGCTTCCGCCGTGTGCGCGTGCAGATTCGTAGGAAGTCTGGCTTTGCGCGCGCAGTCAGTAGAGCGTGCGAACGAGCGCGAGCGGCCTCAGCGGACTGTTTACGCACGCATTGGCTGGCAGGCGCGAGGCAAGATATGCGCGTGCGCATTCCTAGTTTTAAACTGACCTCAGTACTATAAACACTGTCTCTCAGTTTAATTGAGGATACTAATAACAATGAACTTAATGCCTAATGTAGGAGCAGATCGAGCAGGGGCCATTACATACTCTGAACCACGAGCTGCTAAAGCCACTAACAGACACCCAGTGCAAAGAGCTAGACAGAGCTCTTCCCAAGGTTGATCTGTCAGCTCTGCTGGGGACATTGTATGAGTTCATTGAGACCTTCATCAGACACATTGACTTAAAGAAGAAAGACTGGGGGTAAGGAATAGCAAAAATATATGTGTGAAAGGTATCCATCACTACGTGAAATGTCCATGCTAGTTCTGCATTGCAAGTGCAAGCACCATAATTTCAAAGCGTGAAACACAGGTGTGACTCACTCACTCATGAAATGTTGGTCATCCCTGGCTGGGTTGAGGACTGCTCTGCTGAACCCAGTTTGCTTCAACAATGATGTAGCGTAAGCAGCCAATTATCGCCCACCTAAGGATCCGCGAGCATTGCGCTGCGCACAAACAACTTACGGAAGTATCGTAACTTTTGCCGGTTAGTTTGCGTTCCGCTCTACCTTCGTGTGTAGTTTTCGAAAGGAAACTCTGAATGCAACCGTAGTGCCATGATCATGAACCATGAATGTGTACTAAACATGGATGAAATATCAGAAAATGATAATGACAATGGTTGTAGGACAAAATCTCTCTTATCCATTAGCATCTATTCCACATTCTTCACCACAATATTCATGCAGTCATCTGCCACAGGTGCACTCGATCCACTCATCTCCTGAGACGTCTTCAGAATACACACGCAACACTTAGTTTTCAGTTACACCACCAGCACTGTGTTTCTCCTGGCGACCCATTTTACTTGGAGGCTCATAACAGCTTCCTCGGTTTGTACTGCTGGAGTCTCTCAGAGCTCTTTTCTTTGTGACCCTCTGTTTCTTTGCTACTTCACTGTCCTTGTTTGCTTTCGTCTCAAGCTTCTTCAGTCGTTCGTCAGTTTTCGTTTTTGTTCCATTTCCTTTTGTCGCTTCTTTTCCTCCCTTTCAATCTTCCTTCGTTATTTCTCCTCTAGAGAAATCTTTTTCTTACGTTCCTTCTCTTCTGCTTGTGCCATAGCGTCAGCGCTGGTCAGTAGTCGAGCTTGAGGTGAAGTCTTGGGAGTTGAAGGAGCTACCTGAGGAAGTGTTAGATACTTAGAGATACAGCGTGACCCCTCCCCTTCCTTATGAATTTTTAAGGCAGAAGTCGGACTCTGTGGAGGCTGACGACTAGTGGAGGGAGAGACTGTCGCTGGAGGCTGACGACTCGTGGAGGGAGAGACTGTGGGTGGAGGTTGACGACTCGTGGAGGGAGAGACTGACGCTGAAGGCTGACGACTCGTGGAGGGAGAGACTGACGCTGGATGCTGACGACTCGTGGAGGGAGAGACTGTCGCTGGAGGCTGACGACTCGTGGAGGGTGAGACTGTAGCTGGAGGCTGACGACTTGTGGAGGGAGAGACTGTGGCTGGAGGCGTGGAGGGAGAGAAGGTCGGTGGAAACTGGCGACTTGTGGAGGGGGAGTTCTCAGAGTCTGACGACTCATTAGTCCATGACTGGAGTCTGATGAGTTGTGGAGTCTCTGTGGCAGGAGGCTGAAAACTCGTGGAGGGAGTGTTCTCTGTAACTGGAGACTCCGGAAGAGTAGAGTCCATTGCTACTTGCAGAGCTGGAGAGACAGAAGAAAAATGCCCGATGAGAGTGAGTGTTGAATGCGGTAGTGACTCTGGGTTATGAATTTCAAGCCAACTCACATAGTCGTCATCTGTGAACCCTTCCTCAAAGCGAATCTGAAAGCGATGTTCCTGTTCATCCGTGAACAAAACCGTAGTACTTGGAGGCATCATGTCTCTTTCAGTCGTTTTGTCGTTTTGTGTGCTGACACTCAGATTCTTTGCGAGAACTTTCTTGATGGATCCGGTCATCGAATAATGCATCGCATGATGATGATGATGACGTAAGAGAAGAACCAAATGTTTCCATGTCGTCTCTTCATTCAGTGTGGTGGGCAGAAGCAGAAATAGCAGAGGGGTTGAATGGGTATATTCTGCATGTGCGAAACCCGGCTATTATGTTGGCAGGTGACACTGCAGCACACCACGCCTGTGAGAACGGTGAACTGAATTGGAAGCGAGTAATGACACGACCTGGATTTTGCTGTAGATAAGCATGGCACACACGTGACCAGTGAGCTTTGAGAGGGCCAAAAACACACAATCCAGTGGCTGTGCTTCGTGTGCAGTGTGGGGTGGAAGGCAGAGCATTACCGCATCATTCTCCTTGACAAGCCGTAGAACTTGTGGCTGGTAATGTGTACTATGGCCGTCCAGGAGCAACAACAATGGCCGAGCTGAAACAGCATGTGAAAGTGCTCCGACATCCATGCTTCAAAAAGCTCCGAGTTAATCCACCCATTATCACTTAGCCCAGAGGTGGTGCCTGGGAATTCACCCTTCGTCCACTCAGGGTTTAGTCGCTTCGCATTGAATATGACCATGGATGGTGTTGCTTGCCCAGCAGCACTGGCACACCCCACAACAGTAACCTGCCCCTTCTTCCCTGACGATTGGTAACGGACTTTCTTCATTCCCTTGGTCGCCACAACATTGGGGGCCTGAGGATCAAAAGGAATGCCACTCTCGTCAACATTATATACTTGAACAGGCTTTGAGTGAAGATCATGCTCGGTTAAAACATTTTCAGTAGGGTGAAATACTGTTTCAAAGTCTCACTGTTTACGGCGTCCATTCGAACATGGGCTGTTACATGACCGCGATGTAAGGACAGGTCATGCTGGCACTCATAAAATCTTCTCCACCACCCTTGAGTCACACTGCTGCCCTTCAATTTCCCTTTCTCAGCAGCCACAGGTCATGCTGTAAGGACAGGTCATGCTGGCGCTCATAAAATCTTCTCCACCGCCCTTGGGTCACACTGCTGCCCTTCAATTTCCCTTTCTCAGCAGCAACAGATCGAGCAATACCCATAACGTCTGACCTGGTTCGCCCATAACCCACATTTGAGCACAACTTCAAGAATGAGCTCAGCTCATCCTTCTCGGTATTGCTGAGGTATGGCTTAGGGCCAGGCTTAGTCCCGCAGACAATGCGTCCACTGATGCGGTCGCACAGTGTACTGACAGGCACCCCGTGTTCCTCAGCTGCCCTCTTGATGTGGGACCCACCCTTAACGGCAGTCATTGCTGCTACCATCTGATCGTTGTCCCAGCATTTGCGTTTACTCGGCTTACGGGGACAAAGAATGGCCGGAGCAGACGAGCTCCTTTTCCTACAGATAAATCTTCTTTTCTTCTTAGGCATCGTCCGTGTGGAGCATCTAAAAATTAAAAGGGATGCTTACCAAGGTGTACGACATCGGTATTTCAACTTCTTGGTGGATATAGTGCTCCCTTTCGTGAAGACACCGTGAGTTGCTCTGTGTTACGCTCCGTTTACCTCAGTAAATTGAAACTACTGCACATGTGCATCGCGCGCTGCCTTACGCAGAGCGCGGGTAACGATAATTGGCTTCTTACGCTAATGCTGCCACATTCAAGACGTTACGTAGTGACTTATCCATAGGAGGCTACCACCGTCATGGAAGCTTCCTATACAGTATGTGAGGTGTCAATACCTGCTTCTAGCCATTGGTCTATCATTGACACATTGTGGTGTCTAACAGTCATGATAATTGGGGGCTTGACCACTCTTCACCTCTGTATTTTCAAACCATGTCCTTGTCGTATGCCTGGAAAGTGGTCACATGCAGTTCTTTTTGGCGTGGAGGTGGACTCTGCAAGCAGTTTTGACTGTCGGTATCACTGCCATCTTGATTAGCTGAAGGGTCACCGATCACCTCAAGTCCAGCTGAGCCATATCTGCCAACGAATCATTGTTGTGTCCCAGGCCTCAACGTAGGCTGTCATACTCTCAAGTTTATCAGCTGAGAGATTGGTTATGAGGATAGAGTTTGTTTTTACATTCTGATGCATCTCAGGGTTAAATACACAATCTTTAATGTGTTGTACCCTGGCTAGGCCTCAGAACAATGGAAAATTGCTGGGTGTATTAGTGGAGTAGCCTGAAGAGGTGTGAAAAGTAACAGGTAATATGACTGCATGTGTGAAAAGTAACAGGTAATATGAGTGATATTACCTGTTACTTTTCACACTTCTTCCCAATCGACCGGACAGACACTCGGAAAAGACACCTACAGCCCATTGGGTGTTTTTGGCGGTGTTACTTGGAACGAATACCTTTGAAATCTTAGCTATTTCTTCATCGGACATATATAGTAGGAAAGCGGCTTTCAGGCTTCCTTGTGCATCGCTTCTTCTTTTCAGAGAGCAAAAGTCCTGGTCCTCCATGACGACGACGCTGTCAGACGTTCGTTCCGCTCAGATCAGACGCGACGAGACGACGCTGTCAGACGCTCAGACACGTGCGCGGTTCTCCAGTGTACAAGCTACCAGTAGCAAGCCTACTGGCGGGCCTTCCACGTGTATGCTCTCAGTAATATTGCATAATCCCTCGGGCTACGCCTTCGGGTTTATGCAATACTTCGCGCATATACGTGGAAGACACCTGGTAGGCGTGCTACTACTATTACATGGGTCTACGCATACCTTGTCCCATTGAAAATGTGAGTGCACGCAACAGACAAACTACTAATGTGTACTTTCGTGTAGGCCCAGCCGAGTAAAGTGAAAGGACCACGTGTTCTAGAGTAACGACATAGTCGGTTTTAAATAGATTTTGCTAGTTAACCATCGGCGTCTGTCTGTCCGTCTGTTACCACGTTTTCTGCCACCACGCATAACGAAGTGGCCAAGAAGCGATACAAACGGGTTTTCGTAAAAATGCCGCATTCTAAAGTTGTGGCGTGAAAACCAAGTCAATGCTAATTAGCACAGGCTTACCTCGACCGGGTCCGCTCGCTCTGTGTATCTTGGAGGCACACTAAGTCGCAACAAAGGGCCTCCCGCAAGCTATCTACTACTGTCGCTAGCTGGTGTCAGACTCTCTGCGAGCTACTAGCGAGAGACCGCGAGTAAACGAATAGCCCAGCCCATCAATTAGTGGTACCATGCATGCACAGTTCGCCGAGGGTTTGCTTTTCATTATACTAGCGGTTATTCTGATGACCTGGCTATCATGCATAATCAGCCATGTAGACACCTTCGCTGGCCCTTCATTAAGGCAAGAGCTACCTCCACGTATCGTTAGTTTTGCTGTAATAACTGTATACTACATGAGAGAAAACTCACCCAGATGTTTTGCACGCGTGCTATCTTTCAACAACTTTTAAACAGTGAGGCCGAAGTTTACTTGGTGTGAGTTCAAGGTATCGGTTTTTCTGTGGTTATTCCTAAATAGCCTTAACCTTCGCTTGTTGGAGCCAGCAAACGCAAACAATGTGTGTGATTACGCTAAATGCCACCCCGTCACCTTAACAGAATTTCGTTTATTTTGGCTCGTATACGTTTACGTGAAACATGAAATTTTGTTTAAAAGTCTCCCTATTTTTTTTGTCTATTACAATGCCCCTAGCCACAGTACAATACACGGTATTGTGTAAAAAGGTTTCTATGCTAGAGAAACGCCCTCGGCAGTACTACCAAAAACACATACAGTGGAACCTTCGATCAGGGACCCTCCCAGATAGGGACGACCTCTCTATATTGTTTTAACTCCATGCTATTTCTTCCAAGATGGGGACAACCGTCTCTAGAAAGGACAAAATCGTTGGGCCTATAGTCTTCCTTTAGTCGGAGGTTGCATTGTAGGTGGGGTAGCAGTGTTTGTGTATTATTAGTATGCAGCCTCAGGATTTGCAGGGACCGATAAATCTACTGTGCGCGACTTCTTACAAATAAGACTGGTTCTGGACAGCATGAATTGAAACACATGCAATACATGTTCTTGTCAATGGTCTCATTTTGAATTCGAGCTTTGTTCACTGTCGCTGTATACTTCATCTTGTGGAGCATGTGAGTTTGTCACTCAGTGCTTTGTGGGCTCGTTTGTAGGCTGATCTGAGTCCTTTAATTTTTTTGCCGCCTTTTCTGCTGTGTTTCATTTCTTCTGCTTGGCTTTCACTTCTGCCTTCCCAGCTTCTTCTTCTGTAATTGCTACGTAATTTTTGTATGCTAAGCAGCTAAAATCGTGCATTTTCATTCGCTCACCAGTAAGTTGGTGTATCTCTCTATGTTATAGTCTAACAGGAATCCTAAAGGAATTGTGGGGATACTTAAAGCAGTAATTTGGCTAGTGAGGCCACTTATTTGTTCTTGAATATTGAGATGTAGCTGTATTTTATACTCCCCTCTAACCATCACTTAATTATAACCTGTATACAAATCCTTCGTTTTATAGTTTACTAGACACTCTACCCCCTCATCTGGAAGCCAGCAACCTGGATCCATTACCAGATCTTGATGAGCTCCCTGATGACATCACCCTGGCTCAAACTGCTGCTACTTGGAAGTACATCGTACATTTCCAGGCCAAACAGAGGCAGCACTAGCAACGTTTCTGGACAATAATTTCCATCTTTACAAAGTTATTTTTTTCGTAGTGGTTTATTTTTAGCACAATAATATAGTGATGTAAACGTAAATTTTGCTTTATGTAGAGTTACCTACTTGATGTGCTTTAGTTTGTAATGCTTAACTAGTTTAACCATATTTGCTTATCTTTACCTTGTATATAACCCTCATAGTCATGTTTTTAGATGTACTGTATAGTCTCTGTTCGTACTTACAAGCAGCCAGAACCATATTCATTGTATGTGGGTGTGGTTCCAGAAGGAAAGGTCATAGAGACCCTGGATTCGCAAAATGCTCATACTGATTGGATTGACCAATGGGGACACGCGATGTCATGGCCGTAGCAAGCGGTCTGGCCGGTCCGGTTTTGGCCGGACCAGTTTTAACCCTCGCTTTCAAGACTGCGCATGCGCTGGGCTACGTTCATGGGCGTGGCTCCGCGAGAGCTGCTGCGCCTCGATTATAGCGTCTCCTGTGGGGACCTCCAGTACATCATGTACACATGTGCAATAAAATCTGCGACCCCTCCCTTTGTATGGGTCAGGATACCCGAGATTTCCCTTTGTGCTATGGTCTGCCCCAATTACCTGATCCTGTCAACCATGTGGAATTTTACCTTGGCATCCACTGACCTAGACTCTTGAGATCCTGGGTATAGCTCACAAGGACCTTTCCCCCATGCCTGGCCCCCAGCGATACTGTCAAACCACTATGGATAGATATGTGTATAGTCATGATTATACACAAGATAGCACAACTTTTATAAACGTGGAAATTTCTCTGCCAATTTTTCTGTATGGTTCCAGTTGCTTACTTTGCACACTACAAGAGAAATTGACTCACGATACTGGACCCTCCGAGAAGCAGAAAACCTCACAGCAGGCACTGTCTGTGATACGGATCCTTAGAGTACAGCGGATTTCAGTTCATTCTTAACCCGTATGCATAGCTGGCGACTTTTGCACCAGCCACACATATAGGTGGGTGCTGCGTGTGACCAATGGACAGTTCTTTCTCATTATTGAGCTAGGCTCTGTTCTTTAAAAATGGAATTGCAACGATGGGTTTGAATCACATCTTCCGCTGGTTGGAAGCAGTTCTCTCCCAATGGAGTATATACAAGGCATGTGTTTTGGGTCCAAGTAATATTGTGTGCTACCATAGTATCTAGGCATGGCCATGGTTGGGAGGGACGACAGATATTGATTGTGATGAAGAGAAAGGAAAATTTTATGAGTCATATATATTGAGATAGCAAACACAATCAATCTGCAAGAGGTGAAGTCATCTACACGGCAGACTACCGAAAAGAGGTGCATGTGCTCAGACGTTTGAAGGCCGAGCAGGGTATATAGTGCCTACACCATTGAAAAGCATGCATATACGTATATACTAGATGCTCTCAGCATCCTTGTCGAAAGAAAGACGCGTAATCTATGGTCGAAAATTCTCTACGGTATATAGTAGTGAGGGACCTTTCAGCATAGACACTGTTGCGTGAGGTACAGTATCTATGCTCTCAGCATCCATGTCGAAACATAGACAATAGAGACGCGTCTATTATCTATGGTCGAACCGTGTACACGACAACACAGCAACAAGTGGAAATCGCGTGGCGTACTATACGCATTACAATAGTTACAGCGCCCGACCGCTAGTTATAATACCTAGCTATAGAGAAATCGGCCAGGTAGGTTGGCTCGCTCCCGCTCGCAAATTACCCCAGAAGGGCCATTCTATACTTCCGTTCTACGCGAACTTCCATCCTTCCATCATTCTATTCTTCTATCCTTCTTTCCTTTTATCCTTCTATTCTTCTGTTCTTCCATACTGCCTTTATGCCTACGCATGCGCATTCAATAGCTCTTGCGGCATAATGAACTTTGAACCTGTGCAATGGCGACCATCGTAGGACCTATTTCCTCGCCTAATTCTCGTAACAATCTAATAAAGTGGTACTTTTTCGAAGGATACCAGTATCGTGCCATAGTTTACTTTCTTTTCTTTGTTCATGGGGTACGGATATCTCTTCGTCAGCTTTTAATATTAGATACGCCCTTATTGCGTGGGCGTCGATATTGTCAATAGCATGGCTAAAACGCTCGTGAATTATAGTGAATTTTGGTACCTGTCTCGGATTTTTAACTCCTTGTTATTAGACACTTCTTGTTCAGCAAGGTCAGCTAAAGGAGCTAAACTCACCTGTCTATACTAATAATAATATCGTGGTAGCTAGACCGCCGCAAAAACTTGGCCGCCCGCTGATCATCTAGCAGGAGCGACCACTATGAATATCGATCGGATTTAGCTGGCTTTTGCGGAACGTGTGATGGAGGTTCCGCGGTCGGTGCATAAACGTATAGCAAAGCCCTGGTTAGCTAGCTAGATATCTATGCCCTATGTCCATGGCAAAGGCAGTAGACATGTGGGTACTTGAGGGTGCTGAAGCACCCCCACAGTTAGCTCGTCATTGACAGGCCGCCGCCCGCCCCACCTGGCCTGCGCGCGCAGGTTGCTTAATTGCGCGCAGAGTGCCCATCGCGGATCGCCGGCCAGAGACCATCCAACAGCATAAAATGAACATGCACCACCAACGCACGCTTTAGCGGCGTGGCGCACACATGGCGTGCTATTCATCTTCTTGTCATGCCGGCTACAAATGCTGTGAGTGAAGGGTCATTCAGTGCACTGACTCGCATGAAAACACATGGCTTAGAAACACTATGCACCAGACAAGACTGAACTGGTGTATGATCCTGCATATTCACAATGATGAGACAGACAAGCTTGATGAGTATTTCTGGACAATTTGGTATGAAAATTAGTTCATTTTTGTGGTATGTGCATAATAGTGAAATAAGAATCAGTGTTGCGATTCTGTCGACATTTATTTACATAGCCGTAAAACCTGTGAGCCAAGAAGCACCTCCAAACTAAAAAGGTTGTCTGCGGCTCTGTATGGTTCGACGTGGACATGGAACGTGACATGCGCGACAACCACGCGCCCGGTTTGGGACGCCCTTGTCGGCACAAAAACCACCGGATATTTGTGTCTTAATGCTTTCGAGGGCAACAAAAACGGCGTGGCTGTGCTGTGCATGTGGGCGAGGTCGGGAATCTATCACAAGACGCCCACATCAAAATTCTTCCAGATTCTCGGTAAAGATAAAAATTGAACGGCACCCAGGGCTTTCAGGCTAAACATAGCTGCCGTGGGTGGCACTCGAACCCACACGACACTCTGCTTTCTATAGAGACGAGTGCATTACCCGCAGATGAGCTGGGCAGCTCAGCAGACTGGGCTCAAAGTCCGCAAGACAGTACAACACAACAAAAGGATATTGTTGCACAACATTCCTATGCAGTTTTTGCAGGCAATTTTGTGGTTTAACGGAATGTGTTACAAGGTGTTTTCCAAGCCACAAATTTAATGCATAAGCGAAGCTTTACAGTAAATATTCACACTATGCAAGACGCTCTTGATGCCAGGCAGGTTTCTTGGGCCATTGTTTGTCTTAAATTAAGTTCAAACTTTGATGAAATGCTTGAATGACTGAATATTTAGGAAACACCTGTCAGTGTGCAATTACTTTTCACATCACGACATCCTTGACGAAAATTAATAATCAAAGTGGAAATGACATCAGAGGCAAGTCTGTTAAGTATATACTTCAAGATAATATTCATGCGTCAGGAGGAAGTCTTCTTACGTATGAGGGGATAGGAGGAGGAAATTTGGGTATGCTTTTGGGTTGGATTATATTGGCACAGAAACTGTTTCATCTTCCATAGTAGTTACTCTCACTGTCCACATAAACTACAGGGAGAAGGGAGGGTTATTTGTTGCTAGGTGATATTATTTTTCACCTGTTTCATTTGCCAAACGAGTTTTTTCAGTGCCACTCTACGTTACTATATACAACATGCTGTAGCCATAGTGCTGCAGATGAAATTCTGCTGCTTCCAAGGCGGAGCGGTTGTCCTACAAAGTCAACGTCCGAAAACATCGGACAAAATATCAATTGTCGGACGGCTCCGTTTTCTTGCTCTCTTGTACACGCACCAAATCATAGGCCGCTGCTTCAAGTAAGACTACCCCTCTACTAAGGCGAGTCCGCGTTTACACGCTGTCGCAAAAATGGAATATTTCCGCAAGGGTCACGCCCTCGATAATCGGACGCGCGCAAGCTCAGCTTGAGTGCGTTCTTGGGGTAAGTCCGCGCAAGTTTTGTTCCCCAAGTCTTCGCTGGCAGCTGTGATCCGGGTTAGTTTGCTCTCTTTCTTGCCGCTTAATGCATGGTGATGATGATAGTGTGATAGACCCACTAGCTGGGTTTCTGTATATAGGGCCACTACAGAGAAACTGAAAAGACGGGTAAGCTTTTCAACACGTGCTGCTGATGCATGCTCGTCCTGTGTCGCGGTATAGCTACATTCCCTACAGTCTCTGTGAGTCAGAAACTCACATGCCCCATTTATCCTTTCTGCTGGTTCATATGAATCGCATGCCACATCCGCATGGGAAATTTGGTTTTTCCATTTACATGCTTAATTAACCCTTGCACATGTGCCAAGGGTTAAGGTAGTTGGTCTCTGCGTGTGTGTTTGTGCGTTATTTGATAACTCACTTCTTAAGTTATTATTTTCCCAAAAAATGAAGCTAAATATTCAGTGGCAGATGAAGATTTTAAAAAAATGTGGGATTTTCTAATATGCCTTGTTCCTGACCCAGAGCGTTTTCCCTGTACTACTGGCTCCGTCGTGGTTTGCCATTTATTGCACCCGCGTAACATGCGCACTACGCACCACACACACACCCACCACACCAGAGCTGCAACCTCATAGCATCTCGCTTCAGAAACAGCTTAGGCGCTGAAGCTTTTAGCTTTCTTGCAACTTTCACAGCAAAAACAGGTCAATACTGTACCGTAAACACTACCGTGCTCTCGGAATAGTTGCGCGCACGGATAACCCGTTTAACACTAGTTGCCTGCCCCGTCTACACCGTCTCCGGACCACCTTGAGGACGGGCAGTGCACAACGTACCGTCGTTCACTTGCAAACAGCCCGCCTGCATCCGTCTACATCTAAGAGAACGCGGGCTGTTTACGGATGACCGCCCTTCTCTACTGCTCTGTACAGTCCCTGTCGAACACTTCCGGTTTTCACTGCATACTCCGTAATCTATATCCGTATTAGTTGCCCCGCCGCCCCGGCCCCCACGCGCGCAGGCGCTTGAAGAAAAAAAACGAATCATCAGAATCAGAGAGAGCAGTGTATGTACCATAAATGTCAAACGTGTACATTGGTCCATAATCGGGTGCACCACTACCGGTTTGCGACGTGGATGAGTGAGAAACAGAGGAGGTTGGTGTGCAACTGATAGAGATGGGTGTACTGCTGGCTGAACGACCTCCAGATTCCGGAGGTTGAGATGATTCTGACCGACCATGATATTCTGGGATAACCATCCACTGAGGGAGGCTTAGATGGAGAAATATCCACCGGGTCTCCATAACACAACGCTCACTTCAGCATTTTATAAAACTACATTAAGCCACACATACGCTCGGATCTCCACCTCGGAAAATGTCTGGTTTTGGTTCCTTCTTCATTGTCACTTTCTTCACTCATACAGTCCTTGTTCAAAAGCCTTCAGACCTGCACTTCTCTCTCTTGGAGTCGACCGGGTGTACTATCGTTGTAGCACTTGCGGCGGGACTCATAGTACCTATAAATCACTCCTTTGGAAGAGTATGGATCAATGAAAAATCTGTCTTACTCTTTATCGTTTGTGGTTCAAACGCAGATTCCTGCATCTGTTGATTTAGTTCCTCTGCAACAGCCTGATTTTTGGAGTCATTGTATCTAAAAATTACTCAAACACACACACACTCCATTAGAGGTTCATCATCACTTGGGATCTCAAATGGACTATCACTATCATCTTGCTTCGAACATTTAACTATAATATGCTCATAAAATGTCGATTTTGCGAGACTTATTCCACAATGCGGGCAGTTTTGACGAACTCTAATGCAGACCATTGCATGCAGCGATAAGTGGGCGTGGTAAAATAGTTAACGCGTGCGCTTGCAGCAAAGTAGACGGAACGTATACTGCTACCTGCGGTGGACGGGATTCGTAAAGCTCCCGCCTCACATACACGGTTGCAGACTGCCACTGTGCACTCCCGCATGCATCAGGACATTGTGCACAGCCCGTGTAACGCCGTGGCGCAGCTGAAGACGGGTACTCCGAGTACACCGTGATCATTACGCGTTTTTGCTGTGTTGGCGGGCACGGCGTGCAGCATCACACGCAACAGAGGCACCTAGCTACAATGCTCCCTGCGCATACTAACGAATGACTGTATATCCGCAGTACGGTGGCTCCCGTTTGTGAAAAATGCTTAGCATTCTATATCATGAATGATAGATTTTTAACGAAGGTGTTCTCTTCTCAATCATAACATTTAACCTAAGAAATTTTTTTTTTGCTTTAGTTGCTAAGAAGAAAAGGTCAACCACTCCGCACCAAAATGTAGACACTGGTGGTAAGGTAGTACGTAGTAAGAAGTAACAGGATTTGATTATTATCCTGACAGATATTAGTGCCTGTGAAGAATTGTACCTTTTTAAGAGAAGATATGAAATTGGATACGACTTATCTCATGATCATCGCTACAACTTGTGACTTTCGTTTCAATGTGAGTGTATTTTGCGAGCCAAACAAACATAATATTGTTGTTATGTCACTATGCTTGATTTAGTGGCCACCTCCAGTGTTGGCGGGATAGCTCAGGGCAAGAGCACACTTTAGCTGGCTGACTCAGAACAATGTATGTAAAGTTTGGTTGGTTTAAAAATTATGTGCCACACTATTTGCAGTTCCAGGCACGTGTAGTCATTAGTGCCGAGGGTATGAGAGAGTTCGGATCTGCACGATTGAGAAGAAGGGCAGAAGGCCCTGAACTGTCTGGGAAACGCTGCGCAAGTGCTGGACGTAGTGTTACATTTGGGGGCCAGTCCGGGAACGATCGGATGGAGGCTCTGCGCTACACAATGACAACCTCCGGTGGGAGGTCAGCCACCTTGACGCGGAGAACAGGAAACTCCGATCAGAGAACCCCGACCTCAGCTCACGAGTGGATCTTGAGACCGAGCTGAAGCAAGCTAGGGGCGACTTTGAGGCACTCACCACGCAAGTTCAGAGGTACCAGGTGCAGTTGGCGGAGCTGGGGCAGGAAGAGCTTGCCATACTGAAGACAAGAATGCGGCAACTGGAGGAGTCTTCCAGTTTAAGGGGAGGAGGGGGTACTATGCACACGGACAGAGCACTATTGGAGGGAGCCATAGGGCCAGGACACGTGGTGTTGAGGGCCGATGCTCCTGCTTTTGCCCCTACTACAGTTGGTACTCCGTCAGCCGTGTCTTTTAGTGTTGGGACCAGGACCACCACCTCAATCAGCAGTAGACCAGTTACCAGTGGGCTACCAGTTGACAGCGGATCAGTCGGTGGGGGGCAATCTGTCACCAGCGACGGACTACACACCTCCAAGACTGACCCTTCGGCATTTACGACCATCAGTGAGGGGTTTCCAGGAGGAAACACAGTGGTGGGCCGGAGGGGACTACTGCCCGTAACGGACTGAACATTATCCACAACCACGGCTTCAGCGGGGCATCCCACCTCCACCGTGATGCCCGTCTCTGTTGGGAGCACTGCGTTTCTCTCGCCACAGAATCTACTGCCTCAGATTCCGCCGTACCATGGAGGAGAACAGAAAGATGGCGAAACCTTCGTCGACTGGCTCAGCTGGCACGATGGGATGACCACTTCAAGTTTGTCTACCTGACGACCGCCCTACGTGGTACAGCCAAGGCCTTCTATAGAGCGTGCTCCCCGGCGCAGAAGAGTAACTACCACTCGCTGGTGACTGAGCTGAAGAAGCGGTTAACTCCAGTGCAACTCACCGCGGTACAGACGCAATTGTTTCGTGACCGGAAGCAAGGGCCACAGGAGAGTGTGGATGAGTTTGCACAAGACCTACGCACGCTCTATGGTGAAGCTTATGCTGGAATCACTAAGGGAACCCTCGAAGCGGAGAGGGTGGGACAAACCGTTCCTACAGTCCAGGGTGGTCGGAATGGAGGGTGGAATGGACCAGCTTGTGCTCAAGGCACGATTCGAGGAAGCCAAGAGCAAAGAGTCAGATCTGGGCCAGCTACCAAGTTAAATAAAGGGGGTGCTAATGGGGGGACATCTTTTGGAGCATCAAGAAAAGGTGAGGAAGCAGTCGTCAAGACCAGAGCACTCGACAAGAGGATGTGACCGACAAGTGTTTTAACTATGGAATGGAGGGACACTATGCTCGCAATTGTTCTTACCCAAAACAGAAAAAGGAAAATGTGGAAGCGTGGGGGAAGAAGAAGCCCGCCATAACGAGCCTGCGGGAGGCCGAGGGGAGCTCGAAGGAGGAGATAGAACAGTTGCGGCAACGTCTTCGAGAGTTGGAGATGGAGGCTGCACTGAAGAGAATGTCAAGCATTGAGGGAGACGACCAGAACGGAAGAGAAGACGAGAAGGGGCCCTACAGTCTTCGTGGACGTGGAAGTGAATGGGGTGAAGACAACTGCTCTAGTCGATACAGGGTCAGCGGCCACTATCATCTCACTGGACTACGTGATGCAGATCCTGGCAAGCCAGAGACACCCCAGTATTCCTATCGAGCAATGGCAGAAACAGACTTACAGAGATTGTTGGCACCTGATGTGGCTCTCAAGAGTTATGGGGGCCATCGTGTTGACATAGTATCGCAGACCTCACTCCAGTTAACCTTGGGAGAAAAACAAATTGATGCTTGTGCAGAAGGGGGCTCCAAACAACCTACTGTTGGGAACTGACACACAGCCAAGACTTGGGATAGCACTTGTCATCCAGAGAGTTGATATGCTCACCCATTCACCTGTAGCCACACAGAATGAGGACCGACACCTAGACGCTGGGCGGACAGAGATAAGCCCTGAGCCTCGAGAGGGTGAACATACTCAACTGCAAAACACCTGTGACAGCAGAGAAGTCGAGTTTTCGCCAGAGGACAACGCCACCACACGGCAGAACAGCTCTACCTTGCGTAACTCCGGAACACAGCCTCAGGACTATGAATCTCAACCCCAGGACAACTTCGGTGAGGGACACGCGCGATCCTCAGTGGAGGGTTGACCCCAGCAGCTGGCAGAGTGGGAGACCAGGGGGAAACGCCACTCACAACCGGGGTGGTTCGACTGTTACAGACCATTAAACTGCCAGCTGGGTACAAGAAGATTATCCGGGGACGCATTCAGAAGACAGCGGGGGACAGACCACAACGTTGTTCACGCCTTCCATTGAAAGACCAGATGTGAGTATAGCCGATGGAGTCATTGATTGTGAGGAATGTGCTACCCTCATCATTGAGAACCATGGGACGGAGAAGTTGAGACTCAAGAGCGTGTTGGGCGTTTTGGAAACGGTGGATGTGCTTCCCAGTACAGGGGGGACAGGGGCAGGGGTCAAGCGGGATTTGCAACTGAACAGCGACCATTCAGGAGGGCCGATGGCTATACTGGACGCTACCCCATCATCAATGGAGACGAGCCTGCGGTGAACAGAATAAAGGGGGAGACACGCCGCCGTTCGGCAAAAGTATTGGAGAAGCTGGAGCTAGACAGTGAACAGTTCGACTCCGAGGAGAAAGCTCAGCTCAGAGCCCTGTTGGAAGCATACGCAGAAATCTTCGCACTCGAGCCTTCGGAGCTGGGTACTTCGTCTATAACCCAGCATACCATCAGTACTGGAGATTATCCTCCCATCAGGCAACCACTCAGACAGATGCCATTCACCCTACGTCCCCAAGTAGACAAACTGGTGCAAGACATGTTATATAGCTTAAGGGGTCATTCAACCATCATCAAGCCCATGGGCTAGCCCTGTGGTGCTCGTCAGAAAGAAAGACGGGACCATGAGGTTCTGCGTGGATTACAGACGTCTGAACAGCATTACAAAGCTGGATGAGTTTCCACTTCCACGTATTGATGACACCTTGGACACCCTCGCTGGAGCCAAGTATTTTACCACGTTGGACATGGCGTCGGGGTACTGGCAGGTGGCTATGGAACCCTCCTCGATCGAGAAGACCGCATTCATCACGTACTCGGGTCTGTACGAGTTTCGTCGAATGCCGTTCGGTCTGGTGAACGCGCCTGCGACCTTTCAGAGGCTCGTGGAGCTCGTGTTGGCTGGACTTGCTCGCAGCAGTTGTCTCGTGTACCTCGACGATGTACTAGTCATTGGCTCCACCTTGGAGGAGCACAACCAGAACCTCGAGAAAGTCCTTGAGCGCATACGTCAAGCCGGACTCCGTCTGAAGCTCAAGAATTGCAAGTTTGCACGGACGAGTGTGGTCTACCTCGGGCATGTTGTCACCGAGGATGGGATAAAGACTAACCCACAGAAGATAGAAGCCGTACGAGCCTATCCTGTGCCCAGCAATGCCAAGGCACTACGTTCCTTCCTTGGATTGGCTTCATATTACCGGCGGTTTGTACCTGGGTTCTCCAAAGTCGCAGGGCCACTCCATGCCCTGACAAAAAAGGATGCTCTATTTATATGGGGACCAGACTGCCGAACGTCATTCGAGACACTGAAGCAACTCCTGACTGCCTCTCCAGTTTTAGCAGTTCCTGATTTCTCTCGACGTTTCCTCCTCGAGACCGATGCCTCCGGTGCAGGATTGGGAGCTGTGTTGGCTCAAGAACAGTCTGATGGTACGAAGAGACCCATTGCCTACGCCAGTCGGTCACTACTGAAGCATGAGAAGAACTACGGAATAAATGAACTAGAGGGACTTGGAGTGGTGTGGGCAGTGAAGCACTTTCGTCCCTATCTCTATGGGAACCCGTGTGTAGTTTACACCGACCATCAAGCCCTAAAGTCATTGCTGAACACGCCACAGCCATCGGGGAAGCTGGCCCGGTGGGGCATGGCCCTGCAAGAGATGGATATCACCATTCAGCATCGCGCGGGAAAGCACAATGAGAACGCTGATGCTCTCTCACGGTATCCTCGCACACAGACAGTGGATGAATGCGCTGACCCTACGGATGGAGTGGTGGCTTCCTTAACCGAGGAAACTAGTGAAGACCTGGCCTCCCGCCTACAGAGACGAGATGAGGAGCTCAGCGAAATCATCATGCATCTACCTGGAGACGGGGATACTACCGGAAGACACCAGACGGGCAAAACGCTTGGCACTGACTCAGTCTCAGTTTGTGCGTGAGGACGAAATTATAATAATAATACTGGGTTGCTGGAGAGGCCACGCTAAGAATCATTCCACCTGCCCGTATGCGTCGGCAACTATTTCAAGAGGCCCACAGTAAACAGTTTGGAGGCCATCTCGGCAATGCAAAGGTGCCACAGTCAACTCCAGAAGCATTACTGGTGGAGTGGAATGCGGGCAGATATTATCCGATGGAGCCGAGCCTGCCTGGTGTGTGCTACCTACGGCAAGGGTAGAGCAGCTAGACCTCCTTTGTCCCCAATACCAGTCTCGGGACCCTTCGACCGTGTAGGGGTTGACGTCATTCAGTTTCAGACGGCAACCAGTAGAGTAGCTCATCAATTATCGGACACCATCACCCTGACATAGCCATTTCTCTCGGACCAGACAGAGTTAGCTATCCTCGCTACGTTCAGTACCTCAGAGGGTGTCACTCAAAAGGCATGCACGGTACCAGCTTCGGCAGAGGGACAGTAACGCTACGGCGGCACAAAGATCGCTCACTGTCCGAACCACCGTCAGTCGGAACATGGCCCCTATGTTCGGACAGTGCATTTTAAAGCTAAAGAGACAGCGCTATGTACTCAGAAAACCTCAACACTATAATACCACAGCAGAACACGCAGTACGGCGTCGTACAGCTGTGCACTAACAACAGCCGGAATTTTGCACAAAGCATACGCCCACTTAATTGTGCGCATGCGCTTGTCTGTTCCAACCGATTGCGCATGCGCATTTTAGGTAAATAACGCGGATCCCGAAGGGACGAACTTACGGCATATAACTCGCCTTGCCCTTGCAGTGAGTTGTAGGTAGACAAGACATTGCGGTCCGATAATTCGAATGTGTCCGATAAAGAGTGGTGTCCGGTGATTGATGAAGTACTCTATGCGGTCGCGTGTTCATGGATTATCTGACTAAATGGCCTGAAGTTTTCGCTGTATATACCTGATCAGTCAGCTGCTACGATCGCCCGTCTGCTAGTGGAGGAGGTGGTGAGTCGGCATGGAGTGCGTGCCGAAATTCTCTCCGACAGAGGTTGATCCTTCCTGTCAGCACTGATGAAGGAAGTAGAGACACTCCTAGTATTCCACAAGGTGAATACCTCGGCCTACCACCCTCAAACGGATGGACTTGTAGAGAGGTACAACCGGACCCTGGCAGCAATGCTCGCGAAAACAGCTCAGGACAGTGGGCGGGACTGGGACAAGAGGTTACCTTATGTGTTATTCGCGCGTGCGCTACCAAGAATCTACCCGTGAGTCACCGTTCTTCCTGGTCTATGGGAGGGACCCGAAACTGCCCACGCCAGCTGTTTTGAACCCGCAGAAAACAAGAGCCACCGTGGATCTGGGTATTGAGCTACATAGTCCCATGTCAGCAGCATGGGAGCTAGCAAGACGGAATGTTGCTCGGGCTCAGAAGCGGCAGAAAGCTGTATATGATCGGAGGAGTCGACCAGCGAGGTTCCGTGAGGGAGAGGGTCTTGCTTTTGAAACTTGCTGAGAAGACGGTGCAAGCAAGGAAGTTTGCGAGACCTTTCCATGGTCCCTACAGAGTGGTGGAAATTGACAGCAACACTGCTAAGATCTGTCGAGTAGACAAGCCGAACGAGGAACCCATCCTGGTTGCTCTGGAGAGACTCTGTCGATGTCCGGAAGAGATAGGAGACGAGTGTTGGCCCCTGGCCAAGACTAAGGGGGCGTGGGAAGACCAAGCGGCCAGGGAGCACCACCGCTGAGCCACAGCCTGAACCACCAGAGCAGATCAAACGTTCATCCGGAGGGACTGATCAGTCTTCTGATATGGAGGTGGACCAGGCTGAATCACCTGATGGTACTGGAGAAGAACCCAACTAGTGGTCCATACCAGGACACTGACCCGGAGGACCCACCAGAGGAGGAGAGAGAAAGGGACACAGTGGGGGCGGGTGGGGCTGAAGTTGTGGTGGAAGGATGTCCTGGGGGATCTGTTGCACAGGGGACAGGAGCCCCGCTGGGGGATATGCTGACGAAGGAGTTGAAGGACCAGGACGGGAGAGGCTTTCCACCTCAAGGGGCGCGAGCGACGAAGCAGAGGCCTTCGACTGAACCAGCCAGAGTCTGGGAAGGCCGCCTACGGAATAATCGCTACCCACCGAAGAGACTGCTTGCCAAGGACGGCTGTAGCTGAGGAGGGGGAGATATGACAAACTGACCTCTTGGTGACCTTTCATTGTGCACATGTGTGTGTCACCTATCGTTACGTAACCAATCACCCCATCACGTGTAGTCATCAGTATAAATTGTGCGTGTGCTGAGGGTATGAGAGAGTTCGGATCTGCACGATTGAGAAGAAGGGCAGAAGGCCCTGAGCTGTCGGGGACGTAGTGTTACAAGTGCAAACACTTAGCGCACGTGCAAGGGTGGCACCACTGACTGACTACATAAGTTTAAACTCTCTTGTATTCCATTTTACCCAGTTTTTCTTTTTTTTTCTCAGCATTATCTCCCACAACCTCTAATCAGAGGGGGCACATGGTTTGTTTTAATTTTTAGGTTGAGTATAGTGTGGTGCGTTTCTATATTGTAGTGGCCACGTCCAGTGTTGGGGTAGCTCGTACACTTCAGCTGGCTGACTCAGAACAAGGCATATAAACTGTGGTTGTTTTAAAAATCATGTGGCACACTATTTGCAGTTCCAGGCATGAAGGAGGGAGAGAATAGGCCGCAGAGAAAAGGTACGGTACAATACCATGTAAGGCATTTTTACATTCCTTCACTCTAGTGCAAACACGTAGCACACGTGCAAGGGTGGCACCACTGACTGACTACAGTAAGTTTAAACTCTCTTGTATTTCCATTTTACCAAGTTTTTCTTTTACTCTTTTTTCCCAGCTTATCTCCACCAACCTCTGATCAGGAGACACATCATGGCTTGTGTTAATTTTTAGGTTGAATATAGTGATGTGCGTTTGTATTGTAGTGCCCACGTCCAGTGTTGGGATAGCTCAGGGCAAGAGCACACTTCAGTCAGAACAAGGTATGTAAACAGCTTGTGGTTGGTTTAAAAATTATGTGCCACACTATTTACAGTTCCAGGCACGAAAGATAGTAAGAATAGGCCGCAGAGGAAAGGTACATTGTTTTACATGGTACAGTACCATAAGTGCATTTTTACATACTTCACTCTAGTGCAAACGAACTTAGTCACACGTGGCATAGGGTTCTTGGCACCACACTGACTGGAAACTACCAGTAAGTTTGTTATTGTTTGTTTAATTTTAGCTCACAGACCGGTAGTGCTGTGCGGAACACTGTGAAACATTATCAAGAGCAGGATATTGCTTTGTGAAAGTGCGATTGCACCCACAGACTGCTTGTGCATCATCTGCCTGTGTGTTTCATCTTGTAAAGATATCTTTACACAAAAGACAAGAGATGGAACCTTTTACTGTTGCTAATGCTTGTTTGTGACTCACTCGTCTAGTATTGTTTCTACCTCTTTAGTAATGCGCTATGCGCGTCGATACGCGAGGGCCGGAATCTAAACCTTGCAAACGCGTATGGATTCTCGCTCTCGCACTTGTTATTGTATACAGTGGAAGAGGGGTAGTCTTACGTTGAGCTGCTGCTGTGTGAGTTTGGTGCGTGTACAAGTGAGAAGCAAAGAAACGGAGCCGTCCGACAAGTGATATTTTGTCGATTGTTTGAGTCTGTACGACGTTGTACTTTGTATTATAGGAAAACCGCATCCGCATTGGAAGCAGCCCACGACGGATAATTTTTTTTATAGGATCGAGTAGAGTCAGTATGTATAGTAGCAAAGTACCTACGGTAGTAGTAGGTCAATGTGAAGGCTTGTGGTGATGTGTAAGTCAGACTCGCACTTAGCGCCTTGATATCCAGAGGTAGTATGCTAGTGTCCGACCATTGATGGCGGCCGACTTTGATCGCTGTCGCACATCTACGAGACTTCAACTGCTAGTTGGACGACGTACTAATCGCTGTCCGTCTCAGTCTCTATGTACGCGTGTGCAGAGGAAGAAAAGAAGAAAACTATCATATCTATAACAAAGGTAAGGCGCTAAGAAGCGGATCATCCCTGAGACTCGAGATTTGACACAGAATGAGACAGTGAGTAACATTGCTGACTACTAAGTAGCGTATTACCTTGTATCCTCGGACACTTTGTCGTAAGAAGCTAAACGACATCTTATTGTCAGCGTGCTTAAACGCTATGTCTAGCTAGATAATAGTATCGTGATTAGACCGCTACTATGGCACGGCACGATCTATTCATGGCAGAGCTTGGCTTAGTAGCTATCAATGTCTACAGCAATCAGCAGTAATGTCGCTTACTATCCTATCATACTCTCTTGCTGCTTGCAGGGTGTGGGCCAGAGAGAGATGGTTGATTGGTTTGTGTGGTCCTTACCGTATCATATAGCTGTGTACGCAAGTGTGTGTAAACCTTGTCAAAATCTTTTCCAAAATGAGGGTACAGACGTGGCTGCGATCTGAATGAAGGCATAGGGCAGTTTGTTGCTCAAGATTTTAGCAAAATTGTTGCACTGGAGCAATATTATATAGCCATGCCAACTTTTTAATACATGAAACCATGAAATTCGTCTGAGTAATAAACGGCGGCTACATGCTAAGTGGCTTTGCTGTCACCGCGCAAAACCAACAGAATCCGTCAATATTCGGAGTGGTCTGTTACCACGGTTCGCATGCGCAGCGAGGGTAGGGTAGTTGGGTCTGTGTGTGTCTGTGTCTGTTTACTCAACATCTCACTTCTCAATGCTGTTCGTCTCACAAACGATACGACCGGCCAATGAAGGTCAGAAGTTTCGAGCTGGTTTTGGTTTTATCTGAAAATACGGACATTCGCATTTTTCGTTCCCGTTCCCCATTTCTCATTCTCGTTTCCGTTTATCGTTCTCGCTTCGCGTTTCTCGTACCTCGTGTCGCATTCCGCTCGTTTCCAGTTTGACGTGCTCTCACATCTCGCGTTTCTCGCTAATATCTCGTTTCTCCGACAGCCGGTCCATTCGGACAGTCTTGCGGGCCATATGCCACACACGGCAGGGCAAGTTTATGCTTGGTCATTCGTGGGCGCCGAATGCAGTGAGAGCGATGGACAGTGTGTTACTACTGTAGTGATGTTGTTGGAGATACGAAGATTTTATGAAACCCTCGGCGCGCTATGCGCAGAGAGACTGGTTGTCGTCCTGCAACACGCGCAAGAGATAGATTTGAATCAGGAAGTAAATACCAGGACAACGTCATGCATTCGGCAACCAACGTGTTCAGAGCTCCACTGGCTGTTGACGACAATTTCGGAGATCAGGTTATAGAAGTGCCGCGTCAAGAATAGTTATGGCCCAGCGGACCAAACGAACTGTGAGATCAAGCCAATATGGAAATTACGACCGATTCCGAGAGCGGGCAAGGCCAAACGATGCTGCTTTTCTTGGTCAAGAGGTAAAATACGAGAAGACAAGAAACGCCCCCGCCCGCGAAGTCCCTCACGACAATATACCTTGGTCTTTCAAAAACGACGATTAAGAGATGGAGAGGGGTATGGGCACAAAATTCACCCTTTCCGTGCGACTTTTTCTTCTGGTCTAGCTTCAACTACTAACTTCATGGGCGCAAGCTCCTTAACTCATCAACCTGACATGACAACGCCCATAAAATACCTCTGTTCTTGGCTTAAACCATTTTACCTGTGGTCCTTAAGCTAAGTAATGGTGATGGTTGTATACGTAATACGGTCTTTTGAGTTCTCGGGCGCCGCTCGCCAAAAGAATGCTCAAGCAAGTTTTCCACTAGTAAGAAGCGCGGTAAAATAGTAACGCAAATGCGCACTAAGTCGAGAAAAAACTACGGTGCGGTCATTGGCGAGCGGGGGAGCGAACTAACCTCGGGTAAAAACGGAAACTGCGCGATAAAACGGAACCTTTCGTACGTCTGTTGCCACGGGTGCTTATTTTCTGATTTTTTATATATCCGAATATCAAATTTTTACAAACCGTAGTTTCTCCGTGTATAAAACTGGAAGGAATCCATACCACATTGTTTCCCTGCCGAATGGGAATCGGGTGATAGAGGGAAGTTTGGCCCCCTTCGAGAAGGGAAAGAGAAAAATACGTCGGGCCTCGTGAGACTTCTGAGCAAAAGAAGGCCCGCCCGTCCTTTTCCTCGCCGGGAAAAAACCTGTGGTTGGGATAGGGAAAAAACGGCCAAGGCAACCGACGGCGACTGTTGGGGCGATAGGGAACGGGCAAGCAAACGGCCTGGCAGGAACTGCGGAAGAAAAGGGAAGCACGCCAAGCGAGAAGTCGTGGTACTAATACAGCAAGATAGCCTACACGGTGCTGCGGAACTCAGGGAACACGCACAGGCCAAGGCTCCCAAACAAAAAGCCAAGCTAATCAAAGCAAGGCGAAATTGGCCCGGCCGAGTCCTGCCTGAGGAATAGAGAGGTTCGAACTACGAGTTAACACTCCCAGGCCCTTTTTTGCGCAATCAATGCCACACAATAGCCCTTCCCGCTCCGCCACAAATGCCCAGTGGGCAAATTCAACCCAAAAAAAAAACCTACAATTGCCGAGCGGGAAAGCGAGCCAACGTAAGTCGTTCCGTTGGGGGGCGTAAAACTTTTCTGTAATACACCTTAAAGTACGGTATTAATAATAGGGATTTGCCATGGTAAACCTTCCACATCAAAATAGATGTTAATAGGGGGCTAATGAAAGGGAAAGTTTTGTTCATCTCTTCTTCTTCTTCTTCTCCAACCAGCATAACCCAAAAACCGAAAGAGATAAAGCCATAAAATTTTGTAGGAATGTACATATCGCTAACCACATGTGCAACGTCATACTTTTTTGTTTGTAAACAATGTTGTTTATCGTAAACAACAAAATTGCCCCAGGCAATACATTATAATGGGCAATACGTTATAATGGGTATACTACATGTGTCAGTGTAACTCACAATTGGTAAGAGTTACGTGAGCGAAGTTTGTATACACAATGTATTCAATAGCCAACATCAAAATCACGAAAATACATGTTTGTAAATAACAACAAATAGCCTTAGGCACTTTTCTTTAAATTAACTTCTTCACTTCTCAAACTTTCCAATTGTAGCACGCATAGAGATGACACTTGGTACGTATGCCTATTATATCATTTCCATTACGATTACATGTTTCCATGACGACCGCATATTGTTCGAAAAGACCTCAGGCAATTTTCTTTAAATTACTTCTTCACTCCTCAAACTTGCTAATTGTAGCACGCATGGAAGTGAAACTTGGTGCGCATGTGTATGACATCGTTTCCATGACGATCACAACAACAAATAGCCTCAGGCACTTTTCTTTAAAATTACTTCTTCACTGCTCAAACTCGCTAACTGTAGCATGCATGGAGGTGAAACTTGGTGCGCATGAGTATTACATCGTTTCCATGACGACCACAACAACAAATAGCCTCAGGCACTTTTATTTTCTTTAAAAAATTCTCAAACTCGCTAACGGTACCACGCATGGAGATGAAACATGGTATGCATATCATTTCCATGATGACAACTGGCCTTTATTCTCTATTATTAATTTTTATAGGGGCTTGCCCAGATAATACGTAGTAGTATATAAAAATGAGTGGAGACAAGTAAATTAAAAATCCTGCGAATTTAAAAAAAGAGGCATATAGGGATGGTATAAAAAGAAAGGGAGACAAGATAGGGATTGGATACATGAAGCATGGTTAATGAACAGATTTGAGTACGCTGACACCCCCAACCCCATCATACAATCCTTATATTATTGCCTAGGTGAAGTATTAAACATTCACCATGAGAATTTACACTACACTACTGAGTAACAAACACCCTTATATATAGAGTCCAAGTGGAGTTTAATTAAAGGGAATGTGGCAGTATAAATGTTATACTAAAAACAACAGGGACACGGTGAAAGAATGCTTGCTTTTAGTAACCTTTAGCCCCTACAAGAGTAGCACACCAGGCAACAATATAGGGATTGTGTGATGGGGTTGGGGGTGTCAGCGTACTCAAATCTGTTCATTAACCATGCTTCATGTATCCAATCTCTATCTTGTCTCCCTTTCTTTTTATACCATCCCTACATGCCTCTTTTTTTTTTTATTCGCAGGATTTTTAATTTACTTCTTGGCGAACGGAAGCGAGCTAACCTAGTGGTCCGAACGGCGCGATTTTTCTATATAATTATATATATAATTATATGTCACCGTACGTCGTCCAACTGCGCATGCTCCAGCATTACGTGCTTCTTTTTATCCGAAAGGGATTTCAAAATTTTCATATGTTGCCTGAATCGATAGGAAACGCAACACGGCAGGCTCGAACACCTCCGATCATCGAGAATGCCTGCACATCCCGCGAGAGATTTTTCGATTGCCAATTTGCCTGATTCGCGCTGTCGGTCCCTAGACTGTTTTGAAACTCCGACTCGAATTGTCCCGACTGCGCCAGTGTCTAAAAAGGCCTACTGGCTGTGCACTGTAAACTCACTATTTTTTGAACAAAGAGTGACCGTTACGATAGTTGTAAGCTCGCTTCCGCTCGCCAAAAATGCCATGCCCAACATATCGCCTACCTAGTTGGCGAAGCTGAGCGAACAACCTAGCTGTTCGTTCTAGCGAAATTTTATGTGTATAATTATATATAAATAAAAAGAGCGAGAGAACTCTCTAATATAGGATGACAAAACGGTGAAATCCCCACGTGGATCCAGTACAAAACGAATAAAACTCGGCCGAAAAAGAACACCCTCCATCGGCCTTCAAACATACTAACCAAATAGTATAACTGGCCCATACTACAAACCCTACAATGTCCCCCCAGAAAAACCTCATAGCACCACCATCCCCGTCCCACGGAGAATTCGCTCATACGAGAAATTTTCCTATTTCCGTTTCAATCAAAAAAAATTTCTTCAATCTTCTTCCTCTCTTCCTTCTTCTTCCTTCCATAAACCAGCTATCTCCCCAAAACCATAAAACCAGTTCAAAGCAACTAATTTTTTCACTGAGGTCTCCAATTTCGCCGAGGGTGCACGGACTCAAGCGATCGTTTCCCCCTTTCTTGCCGCTAGTCAACTACGGTAGAATCATGGAACCCTCCTCCTTGCGATCGACACTAAACCAACGCCATTTGTGCTTAACAGCACTAGGTTAAGCCCTCGCGCATTCGCGAGGCCCCAGGGGCGTTTTCCAAAATGGCTTGCCGAAGCGTAACCCCCAGGCGAGTTGCAGACCATGACAGAAAAACTCCTCAACTCCAGTACACCTTCCCTGTAAGTAGTGTGCACAATTCCCAACTGCTCAGCCCTTGCCTGTTGAATTGCACGAAAGAGCAACTTTGCCCCAGAGTCTACGCTGTGTTACGGCACGCCGAGCCTCGCGGGGCACTCGTCAAACGGGCCCTTCATTGTTGTTTCCCCCAGGTTGTACCTTGAAAAAAAAAATTCCAAAGCCTGCCCATGAAACCACAACCATGCAATTACTAATTACATAACACTAACAATAACCATCTACTGATTGAAGACAAACATGAGGTGAAATGCGGTAAAATCTAGCCCCCCTGCTTCCAGGCAACAAATTAATAGCTATAACTCAAAACCTTTTCAAACAGTTACAAATTTGTCTATGGTAGCCTACTAACAACAAATACCCCAATGAACCAAATCAGATGACCAAGAAACAATAATGTAGTGCTTGTCATACTGGTTAACAAAAATAGTGGAAAACAAGTGAAATCATTTCTTCAAAAATGGAAAAGGGGGAATAATAGGGATGGCTTTGAAAGCAACCAAAACAAGGAAGAACAAGGGGTCATTACACAGCAAATTTGCACAAAGCTACATACACATCCCCTATATCTTTGTTTTATTGCTTAATAAGCCAAATTTATAACACTTTGGAAACCATGGGTAATCTCCTTAAATAAGCAAGAAATGTTTATAAAATAAAATTACGCCTGTATATATACATAATAACATTCTTATGGACTATGGAGGATCTGGGGCAATATAACAACATGGCCCGTGGCCATGCTAAGGTTAAATATCGCAACAAAGATTAGGGAATGGTGTCAATGTAGCTTTGTGCCTTTTCTTGCAATGACCCCATTGTTTCTTCCCTTTTTGGTGCCTTCAAGCCAATCCCAAAATATCACCCCTTTCCATTTTGACAAGAAATGAATTTTTCCAACTGTAATAAAGACTGCCTTAAAACTACGTGCTAAGTGCGCATGCCCGTCTTGTACACAGCTTTCCTTTAAAAATCCTAAATTAAACTTTCAACTCTCCTCCATTAGACGCTCGAATCAACCGAAGCTATAGAGCTGTATAAAATAAAAAAACCTCTCCCCAATTGTTCAATGGTTCCAAGGTGCAACTGCAATCATAACCTAGGCAAAATACTGGGATGCCAGTTGCCCAGGTGGACAAACAAAAACGACGACGAAGCCTGAAAAAAAGCGTAAAGTCCCAGTTAATATACCGTTCTTGCCTCACCTGCTCCCAAACAGTCTGGCCAACTATAAAACAATACGCAATGTAAACGCGACAAGGTAAAATCTGTCTTGACTTCACGTACGAAAGCATACATATATATAATAAATACAAAAACAGAAAATTCCCCAGCTCGAACGAACGAAACTAAGGTTGGATCGCTCCAGCCCGCCACAATATTATATGTAACTAGTAAGGCTAATGCAATGGCTTTTTGGCGAGCGGAAGAGCCGCATTAAATTGGGGTCTAAAATCGTAAGAGTCCAGAGGGTGAGAAAAGATGGTGTGAGACATGTTAGCAGAATAAGCAGTCCAAAACCCTTTTGCGCCGTTTTTCATTTTCATGAACAAAGAAGAAAGCGGAGTAGCTACCTATATGCTTCCTTGCAGCTGGAAAATGGCAGCAGAGGTCTGAAACGAAATTTATGCCTCAAAACATTAGCTGCAAAAGCAAACGATGTAATTAGCTCAACAAACAAAGTATGCGGAGTAATAAGACAAACAAATATTTAACACTTACCTAAACACTCACCCTGCTCGCCTTTGACCTTGTCCTACAAAACCTGCAATAGCTAACCCTACCATGTGTGCTTGTTCTGTTCTGTCTTCTCCTCATCCCAGCCTGTACCCCACTCTATGAACCATGCTGGTCACCCTCCGAATGCTGCAGTAATATTTGTGAAGTGGTAGTTTTTTTCAACTATTGTATCGATGAACATTTCTGGGACTATATATACGACTACTGAGTGGTGCTCAAGAAGAACACTTATTGCTGTGATCTATGCTTTATAAAGTTTAGATACTGATGGTGTGCACACACACTTATTAAATTCATTATAATTGTTGATGAGTGTTGCTAGGAAGCGTTGCTAGGAAGCGTTGATATTGTGATCTGCTGACACCAGCAGACTGCTGCAGTGGTGTCAGCAGCAAAAAGGATCAACAGCTTACTGACAATGCACAACTCTCTCACTGATTGTCTGTTGAAAGAGTGAACCAACCTGGTGTACAGAGTACATAATTCTATATAAAGAAGGGTAGAAAACCTTATTCTTATTCATGTTATCATTATTATATACCTATGTGACCTTAGTATCGTACCTTTTAGTTACGGGAACCTATAGAGAGGTATCAATAGCTATAATAATATACTTGCCATATCAATCCAAACAGAGATATCTTATTGCATAAAGGCTACGTACTGGACAGTACAGCTGCCACACTCACATCCACAACTCTACCTTCAGTGAACTTTAGACCTTAGTTTGGAGGCTTTTACATTTGGCACATCCTTTGCAAACTCACTCATTGCCAATTAGTGGCAGAAAATTGACTTAATCACTAATGGTTCTTCCAAAAGCAAAACTCCTTCAGTAGCTACCTTCTAAAATTTCCTTCAATACTGTTGGGCTCTCCTTTCCCTATACCTTTTGAGGTAGCTATACATCTATGTCAGTTGCCAAGAAGCTTTTTCATATAATTATAGCTACTTTTTGAAGTAAATTACTCAAAGTGCCTGCTATTTGGCAAAATACTGCAGAAATTCTAGTGTGCAATCCAACAGACATTAGGCACAATCACGACTCAATCCCCTATCTCTTCATTTTATGACTTCTATGAAGTAAATTACTCAAAGTGACTGCTACATACTTGGCACAATACTGCAGAAATTCTTGTGTGCAATGCAATCCAACAGACATTTGGCACAATCATGAACCTGACTCAGATCCCCTGATCGTTGGAGTTCCAAAAAACTTTTTCTGCTCTTTATGACAACAACTCTGATAGTAGCAATTGGCACAATCATTATCACTATAATATACTGAGGACATTTACAATGATGAACATTTTTCAGACAGTATAGAGAACAAGAAGATGCTAAAAACAGAAATTCATTCATAACCCCATCCTTACATCTTTGAATGCGTTCATCGATCTATGGTGCCCCTGATTCCAGAGCTAGCTCAAAAATTTGAATGTTGAAGCAAACAAAGATGTAGGGATGGGGTTCAGAATCACCTTCGAGGCTTCTTCTTGTTCCTATTCATTTTCATGACATGATATCCCTATATCCAATTTATTTTCGGACAAAATGACATTCCACTAATGTCCCTCTCTTTGGGACAAGCCCCACAATAAATAAGAGGTTTGCTAGTCATTAATTAGGGTGCAAGGTCATGTGTGAAGCAGAGTTTGGCAGACGCAGGGGTGTCAATCTGGCGCTATGGCGCTAAAAAATCAGCGCCAAGCGCAATTTGAAAGCACCAAACAGAGAAATGAAGCACCAGGCCCTAGCGCGCCTAAGCATACATACGCGCGATCGGACTATAGCGCGAACGTTGTTGTTAGCTGAACTTTGAACTCGATCACGAGGATACCTTCCAACTCTGCCGCTTCGTCGACTTCCAGCGCTGCCACAAAATGAACTGGCTCGCCTAGCCCTTCTCATATTTGCGATTTCACCTGATTCGGTAGCGTGTGAGAGAGGATTCAGCACGATGAACTTCATCAAAAACCAGTATCGCACACGCCTTACGCAAGAATGCCTTGGCTATGGACTCACGTGATGTTCTGATTACAATCTGTTATAAATTGTTTTTTAACGCAATTACGTTGGCAATTGGGTGTAGCGCCAAGGCTGTCCCTGGCGCCATGTTTTTGGCACCAGAGATTTTGCAGGTTGACACCCCTGCAGAGGGTAAAAACACACACAGCAATAAGAAAGGGGAAAGGACAGTCTACAGAAAATAACAACACCTCTGTATTCTCTCACAGCCAGCTAGCTTCCCTGGAGATATTGTGTGCCATGTCTACTGCGGTGGTTTTCACAATTAGTTAGGAGATTAGATGGCTGTGCGCGTAAAAACATTTCAGTAAGAAAGCCCCTGAAGTACATACAATTTTTACAATTGCCTGCCGCATGGTCCACCACACCAAAACCGCCGGTAGCTACCTGGCAACTGGCAAGGCCATGTGTCTGAATATATGTTCTGTTTACTTGAGAGCTCTACAGCACAACACAGCTCTGTGCCACTGTCGAGAAAGCTCACAACTGACCGATCGCGCACTCTCGTTCTGGTTTAACTTCACAGCGCGGCCTGATTCTCGTGGACGATGCTTTGCAATTGTGAACGGATTCCACAATTTTCAGAAGTCGCTCTGGACTAACTGTGAAGACAGTACTTCGGACGCAAGCCAGAGCCAAGGGTGTCGATGTTTCATGTGGCGTAAGCGCGGTTCCGTTGCTGCGCATGCGCATAGAATCCTAGCTACGCGCTCATTCGCGCGTCCTTTTCGCGCTGGCACACGTGATGAACACGCCTTTGCGCAAAGGGAAGATTTTACATGTGGTCGGAGTTCAGCTATAAAGCCGTCCCAGCTAAGAGTTCCAGCTTTCTGTCTATAGTTGGACAGTTTTACGTGAGTAAGCCCCTCAATTAACAAGTCGTGTAAGATTTTCCCAGATATAATATCGGTCAGTGACTTTATCTTGCGATTTTTTATACGTGCGTAAATTTTCCCTGGAGTTACTCTAGGCTCTGTCCACCAACAATTTTCCCAAGAGTTACTCCAGGCTCAAACTTTCCCAAGAGTAACTCTAGGCTCTTTTCTTTATAATTATTATGTCATCTTGTGTAGGACCGATATAAACCCATTATGAGAGGCTAAATTGAGTAAGCTTCTGCAGAGAACACTACCAGAAAAGATGCACTGGGCAAGCATTACACTACGCTAAGAAAGCTGGTGATCACATGTCCGACACACACAAATTGTGCTTTACTTCTTACACGCTTACATGTACGCGCGCTGCCGAGGCGGAGGGCTGCGGGACTAAAGCTAGCTTCTCTCCAGTGTTCCTGATAAATCACTCAAGGGTTTGGAACACAGATGTTCCACGTACGGTACGACCTGCAACAGAGCATAGCTAACGTATTTATGATTGTAGTGGGACATCATGAACTGTCTTGACTGAATGAGGACTCGCGCGTGCTCCACTCCCACAGAGAGGGGTGGCGTCTGGAACCCCAAGTCGCATGCTCACTGTTTGTTACTGTGCAAGGTTTGCAGCGTATAAAACTTGAGATGGATTCTATGCGAAGAAAGCTTGTTTTCTTCTAGCAAGCCAAGCACGACAGCCAATAGAGAGCAGGTGGTTAGCCTGAAGCTGTCCTGCCAGCCGGATAATGGTATATATTGTGAGGGTAAGCGAACTTGCACTTGCATGTTTGTGCACTATGCATGCATTAGTGAATGAAGCCACCTATGTATTTTCAAAGGCAAAGTGCATTTGTACAGTTTCAAACTGAGGTGACTAACTGAGGCGACAGAGTAAGAAATGCGACTTTCACTTCTTGCACTAACTCTGGCTGCGATATAATCATACTTGCGGCCTCATCAGCCCACGTACCTGCGGAAAGGCGCTACTATCCTGCGCTAAGCCGATTCGTATTCGAGGTGAACAACCTACCTATCCTGCGGCCGAGAATGAGCAGAGTAAGTATATACAGCATGAGGTAAACTATACACATCATCTCAGATACCATATAATTATACTGATGTCAAAAAGCACGACCTGCAACACAGAGTACCTCATGTACTTCTTACTGTTGTGAGACAACTGACTGACTCGCGTGCTCCTCTCCCTCGCAGAGGGGTGGGGTCTGGGACCAAGAGAAGAGGTTCGACAGGAAGCCAGGCTGGATGGTCGCGCAATTACGTACTTGCGAAGTGCATACTTTCGTGAGGGGTGCAGTCCTGAAAGTGTTTTTACGGCGCACGTTTGACCCTGTCGAACCTCCTCTGTCCCACACCCATTCGGGCGCCTCCGTGCATGCGCACTGTTTGACTGCGTGAGGTTTGCAGCGTATAAAACCTGAGACCGATTCTATACGGAAATAGCTCCATAGCTACTGAGATTGCACCATTTCAAACTTAGGCGACCAACTAAGGCAGAGTAAGAAATGCGACTTGCACTTCTTGCACTCACTCTGGCTGCGATACTTGCGGCCTCATCAGCCCACCCACCAGCGGAAAGGCCCTACTATCCTGCGCCTAAGCCGATTCGTATTCAAGGTGAACAACTATCCTGTGGCCGAGAATGAGCAGAGTAAGTACAGCATGAGGTAAACTAAACATCATCTCAGATACCATACTTCCCTAGCTGATGTCAAAAACTACACTGACACGTAGCTACTGTTTTTCAGCCCCAGACTTGCGTTATTCAAAAAAGATCATAATAATGATGTCACTGATTTACGTGCAAAACCTCTATACCAAAAAGTCAGCTTTGCTGCTCAGGAACAACGAAAGAGGTCTACCTAGACCTTTCTCTGCAGCTGGGAAATGCTAACATAGGTTGTGCCTCAATATATACATTTACTACAAAAGCCAAAAATATACAGCATGTAGAGAAATTGACGAAGAATTATGTAAGCACTGGCTTGCCTTCGACCTTGTCCTACCAAACCTGCTATAACTTTTGTTTTGTATACCCTCTCCTCCACACTCCAGCCTGTACCCCGCTCTATCAACAATGCGAGTCATCCTCTGAATGCTGCAGTAATGTCTGTGAACTTATAATCAAGATATGTCTTGAAGAAAGTTTGAACTACAACTTATACTAATAAAGGTTACCTTCTGATGAACGGTGTTATAATATACAGCAGAAAAACTTCTAGCTTTGTTAGTGCTGTGATCAATAGCTACTGTAGATGTGCACAAATACCTTGATGTAAAAAAATTTCTTCTTTGCAAGAAGTGCTGCATGCAGTAACTATTGTGATTTGTTGCGATGGGGTTTGCCACCAAATTCAATTAAATGGATACTGATGATGTGCACCTCTTTCATTTCCCATCTGTTGCAACAAACCTAGCGTGAATATATAGCTACTGAGCACAAAAGATTATAGCAAGGAAGGATAGAAACCCTTATGGTATTATGAACTAAGGCAACTTTGCTATACCTACTATAGGCACCTGTAGCTAGAGGTGTTTAGCTGAAAGTTATAACTATAGGTATATACTTTAACGTCTGCCATATCGATCACCTCTCTTTGTAATGCAGAGATATTCCATTACATATAGTACAGGTAGATGGACACTCATGCTCTCAACTCCTGCTTTATGGCATTTTAGACGAGTTGGTAGACTTATACGTTTTAGCAAAGCTTATGCAAACTCACGTAATTCCTAAAATGGGGCTTATACAGAATTACATAATCACAAATTATTCTTTCAAAGGCAACACACTTTCATAAAGCCGTCCAATGCAGTTGAAGGCTCTTTCACCCTCACAGTTTTGTTTAGGTTGCCAAGAAACTGGTTTAGAGTTATTTTGGTCAAAGTCACTGGTGTTTGGCAAATTACTGCAGCACTTATGGTGCGCATACCAACAGACATTAGTTTGGCATAATGAGACCGTGCCGTATCTCTTTTCATCTTACTCTTGCCAAGCTATGCATATAACATTACGGTAGCTATGATGCTGTCAATAGAAGGGGGGCCAATGGGGAATCGAAGGAGCCAAAGAGCGGTATTCCCACGCCAGAGAGAAACAGAGCAGCGCTGGAAGAGGTGACGAATTGAGTCCGCGGGAGAGACCCCTAAACGCTGGCCTAGGAGGCGACCAATTCGGGTTGGTAGCATCGGGAAACCATGCCTATTCTCTTAGAAAGTGCGGATCCTTTCAAATTTTTGTTATTGTGTGTAATGGTCATGTCTTTGATGCATTATCTCATTGTTAGGTCCCCATGAAAGCGGATGATTCTCGTTTTACGACAGCGGACAGCTCCAGACGGTGTTAGGAAAACACAATTAATAGGCATTTCTCACCCGCTATGTTTGACCAACATTCCATTATGGTTGGTGTGTTAATGGATAAGCAGTGGAGTTTCTCTAGAATGATCCTGTCTGAGCAGATGCATGATGGTATGTTTTTTTGCACGCAAGAATAGGCAAAAAAATAAGACTAAAAAAGGTTAGAGCTAGTAAAAATCTTGTAGATCCAGAGCCAATCCCTGCTGCCAGTAGTCCGGGAGAAATGGAGAGCTCAGAGAGTAGTGAGAGTGATATGGACTGGACGAACGAGAAGGATGGCATTGCAGCTCAATCAGAGACAAGCATGACAGAGAAAGGGGGACAGAGAGGGAGACCTAGAGGAAGAGGAAGAGGAAGAGGGAGGGGGAGAGGGAGGGGGAGGGGCAGGGGGAGAGGGAGGGGAAGAGAAACTGAGAGAGAATCATGCAGGGCGACAATTTTGGACCCTGCAGACCAGAAAATGGTATGAGTAATTTACAGTACAGTAATAAAATGCACACAGCAACGCCACGTGGACAACCTCAGTTGAAGAACTGAAAGCCTATCTTGGCTTCATGGTAGTCATGGGGATAAATCGCCTTCCCGAGATCCGTGACTACTGCTCCACTGACGACAAGCTGTGCAACACATTCATTGCGTCGAAGACACGCGACCGCTTCGAACAGATATCTCGCTACTTGCATTTCGTCGACAACACACGCTTACCTTCACAGAATGAGCCTGGGTACCATTGTCTGCAGAAGGTTCTCCCCATCATCACACACATGAAGCGGAAGTGCAAGGAGAATTACAGCCCTCACCCCCAAAACAGTGTTGATGAGGGCGATGATCGGCTACAAGGGTAAAAAACACAATCTGTTCACAAATACACATATACATGCACACAGGTTGGTCCTCCATGATTCAGTACATGCCTACGAAGAGGGTATCCCCGACAGAAACAACATGCTAGGTGCTGGCTAGCTGACAGATCGTGACACCACATACAACGCGAAAGACGTGTATGTAGCTAACTCTAATTATAGCACACTTCCCTGAAGACAAAGCGGCACTACCCACCCTGAACACAAACTGGGGCTCACACAAAACAGAATACAATCTCAGACACCCTTCAAAACAACGGCATCTACAAATTCAGACACTAGTTCGAAATTCAGTCAGTGTGTTAGAAAGTCATATGCTACCTGCGTATTACAATGACATACCTTGACCACTGGTTTTCCTGAACTCCAAGAAGAGTCAAAAGCTTCAGATGAACTCTCCGTTGCAGCGAAAAACACACACACGAGCGTCTTCTCCATTCCTAGCCCTTGCGTATAGCGCGAATTGCACGCGGAGGGTGTGGCAACGCGCTGTTGCGCATTGCGCGCAAAACGCATGCGCGTAAATACGCTTACGTAAAAATTATATTCGACCCCAAAGAGTCTGTTTGTTGTTTCGTTTGTTTTGTTTTGTTTTGTTTTTGTTTTATTTGTTTTATTTTTGTAGTATTTCTCCGCATAAAAAAAATAAATAAAATATAAAAAAAAATTAATAATTTCTTTTCCGTTACGCGCTAACTACGCGGAAATCCAGTTCGGCGCATGCCGCACAGGAGGGTATAAAGGGGCGCGGGGGGCGGGGTTGGCGACAGTATTCAGAAAAACCACCTCTGCGTTACGCGGACAATTTCACGCGTATTATACGCATGTATAGGTAGATATGGGCCCGTAGACTGTTGCTAGTATGTTTTGAAGGCCTAGGGAGTGATTCTCACCGAGTTTTTAGTCGTTTTGTACACGGATCACGTGAGATTTCACCCGTGTCATCCCTATGTAGAGACTCTCTAATTGTGGCACTTCAGTGAGCTGAGAGGCCTGGTCTTTCATGAGCATGTGCTTCTCTGTTTCCATAATTACACAGGCCTCGTCATGATGCTTGACCGCTTCAATAGTACAGTGGATTTGTGTCTCTCTTCCAGGTCTCTGCACTCACGCACAAGATTTAGTGCCTCAATATTATCGACCATCGCTGAGTAAGCCTGATAGCAGATACTGTTTGTCAATACTCAATGTAGAAAGTTCAACTTTCTTACGGTACATTTCGAGTGGAACTGCCTCCTTTTGAACTTCTTACGTTGGTCAGCAATGTCATCTTTCTCTCTACCAGATTCAATATTGCTAATGTGTTTGCTTCAAAGCTTGAGGGCATTCTCAATACACACTCTTCGTCACCTCACATCTCCCTTCAGTCTTCCATCCAATCTGCCTCTCATATATGTGATGTGGAATTCTCTGAGGATGATGTCTTGGATGCTCTCTCTCATCTTAATAGCGGCAAATCAGACGGGGATGGGATCTGATTTATGCATCATTAGCTGTTATGGTACCTCTTGCCATCTTCTTCAGCTCACTTGTTCGTCACAGTTTTATGCCTCAGTGTCTGCGTGACTCTGCCCTTGTTCCAGTACCCAAGAAGAATAAGGATGCCACCTGCAGTGTTAACTATCGTCCAATAGCCTGCTTAATGGAACATCTCATCATGACTAAGTATTCTGCCTATCTTTATTCTAGTCCACTGCAGTTTGGTTATAAACCTGGTTTTTCCACCACTTTGTGTTCTGATGTTATATATCAAGAATGTTATTCATAATGGTTCTTCAGTTTGTGTTTGCCTTATTGATGCAAGCAAGGCTTTTGACTTCGTAGATCATAGTCTCTTTGTTTGAAAAAGTCATCGATCGTGGTTTACCTCTTCCAGTTCTTCGTTTTCTGTGTTTCTGGTACAGTAACCAAAGAATGAAAGTGCGTTTGGAACATTCATCCTCTGAATCTTTAGTGTCTAGCTAATGGTGTCAGGCAAAGTGGTGTCCTTTCTCCCGTCTTGTTTTCTGTGTATTTGGATGGTTTGCTTCAGAAATTGGCTGCTTCTGGTGTTGGTTGTCATTGGGGCAACTTGTTTGCTTGTTCTGTTTGTTATGCTGATGACATTGTGTTGCTGGCTCCTTGTGCATCAGCACTTAGAACTCTGCTAAACCTATGTTCTTTGTATGCGTCTCTATACTCATGGTCTCAAGTTTAATGCTTAAATAACTCAGCTTGTCTGTTTTCGTCTTCGTCATACCCGTCCTAGTTCTCCTGTTTTCATATTCAACAACCACGTCCTGCGCTATTCTAATGAAGTTACTCATCTTGGTCACATTCTCACATCTGATCTAAACGACAGTAGTGATATTCTCAGAGTTGTCAAAGATCTGAATCGTAAGGCCAATTATCTACTCTGTGCCTTTCATGCAGCTGATCCATTTGTGAAGTGCTATTTGCTTAAGTCCTTTTGCCTATCTTTGTATGGCTGCTCTTTATGGTCACTCTCGTCGTCCTCCATCAGGGTTATTGAAGTCGCTCTGAATAAACTATTACATAAACTCTGGAACTTACCCCGCAATTCTCATTCAGCTATTGTCCATTGTGTTGCTCAGATCGATACAATATCTTCTATGGTGTAGAGTCGTTTCTGCTCCCTGTTGTCTACTGCTGTTTCATCGTCCTCATCTTTAGTTCGTTCTGTTTTTATAGTTTCATCCCAAGTCGTTTATTCTTTCACGGGGTATAATAATTTCTCAACATTTTTTTTTGATTATAACTCTTCTGACTTCACTACAGCTTCTTTTATTAGACATCTCAGACATCTTTATGGTCTTCATTCTCCCTCTGAAGGTATCATTTCTCATTTGTCCTCTTTGTAGTCATTATTATGGTGAGTGTTCTGCTGTCGGTCCAGGAGCCCTTAAGCCCTCGGTTGGCGACGGGATAGAGTCCAGAAGGCTATGGTTCTGCTCTCCACTTTCTCTCTGTTAATTTTTATGTTGTTTGTCTATTCCACTTTACTGGTGTGTGTGCATCAATCAAAATTGGCGAGCGGGAGCGAGCTAACCTAGTGGTACGAACGGCGCGGATTTTCTATATATAATTGGCGAGAGGGAGCGAGCTAACCTAGTGGTCCAAACGGCGCGATTTTTCTATATTATATGCGACCGACCGTACGTCGTGTAAGTGCGCATGCGCGGCTTCGTTACGCGCTTCTTTTTATCCGCGCTTCTTTTTTTTCCACATGTGCTACCGGCGCATGCGTCAGGATAGCGCGCTTCTACACGCTGCTATGATGGCTCGTGCAGACACAGTCATTGTGTGCTCGCTCCCGCTCGCCAAAAATGCCATGCATTAGTATTTTTATTTATCTACGACCGTACGTTGTCCAACTGCGCATGCTCCAGGATTACGCGTTTCTTTTTATCAGAAAGGATTTCAAAATTTCACATGCTGCCTGCCTGTGATGTTTGTCGTGCGTATACATGTGCATATAGTCCGGGGAAGATGCCCTTCGTCGTCGAAGAGAGTGGGAAAGAGAACATCGTGCCCGTGAGACTCCTGAGCAGAGAGGCTCTTTTGTATCAGCGTCGCTTTCGTGATAGGGAACGCGCAAATTTTTACACGCTGCCTAGCTGTCATATCGATGCGAAATAATAGCCAGCCAAACAACTCTCGTCTATTTGCTGACATTCGCTGCGCTCTTCGATACCTGACCGAGGCTGTCTATACCTCCTTCCAATCTTTGTGATTCTAAGGTTCAAGTTGTAGGATGGCTCGTGCAGATAGAGTCATTGTGTGCTCGCTCCCGCTCGCCAAAAATGCATTCGCCTACTAGTAATTGGCGAGCGGGAGCGAGCTAACCTAGTGGCGCTATTTTTCTATTTATTTATTTATACGACCGTCCGTACGTCGTGCTATTGCGCAACACGCTCTTGCTGCTAGCTCGATGCCGAGCCAGGGAGAGAACTCTCGCCCATTCGGCGGCATTCGCTGCACTCTGGTGCCTTACTGAGGCTTGCAATCATCGTGGTTCCAAGCTGCAAGTTGTAAGTAACCTAGGTTGGCTCGTGCGGATAAAATCATTGTGTGCTCGCTCCCGCTCGCCAAAAATGCCGTGCATTCGCCTACTAGTAATAATAATACACGCGTTTGCGCAACCGTTCGTGGAGAATGGAAATGGTTAACCACACTCGAGTTAGTAGTATTTAATTTTTGCCGATCGGGAGCGAGCACACAATAGCTGTATCTGCCCTACCCTAATTATTTACAACTTGAATCTTGGAACCACGAAGATTGGAAGGAGGTATATACAGCCTCGGTCAGAAGCGCAGCGAATATCGTCGAATGGGGGAGATTTTCTCGCAGGCTTGATTGCGCATCGAGGGCAGCGATATATAAGCGTGTAATCATGACGTACGCGCAGTTGGACGACGTACGGTCCAGTGTCGTAGAAAAAATCTCGCCGTTCGCACTACTAGGTTAGCTCGCTGGAATTTAGGTTGGACACGCGTGCTTCGCCAGCAATATATCCCTCCGTAGAGAATGTATGGCACACCGAGTGTCGCAGAATCAAAACCAAGCCAAGATTTGGGGTTGAATAGTATTCACTGAAAAGTGATGGAACCCCATTCTCCAACTTTTCCTATAATATTATACACATTTCACGTCTTGGAAAAGGATGTGAATTTCTGCTCTCTGTTCATTCGTACGCAAACAGCAATCTGAAACTTCTTTGCCATGACATCTTTTCTTGTAGTGCTGATTTACTTGGACTTAGTTTTGATAACATAGTTACCGTGCCAACCGACAATCAGCAACCCCAGCCCCAAATTGGAGCCAACCATGCCGGTAATGGCCCCGCAGATCTCGTCCGACATATCCCTATTAGAGCCCACCCCCTCGACCACTGTTCCGGAAGTTTGCGAACCCAAGGGGTCGCTGGCTCTAAATTTGCCAGAAACCCCACTGACGCCTCTAAAAGTTCCTGATGAATATTCCCAGCTACCCCCTGTGGCTGGCTGGACAAATAAGGAGAGTTGTCTCGACCATGACATCATTGTGATGTAATGCGTCTCAGAGGTTCTAATACAATGCATGGTGTTATGGGGGTTTGTGTTTTTTGCATCTATGTTGAATAGTGTAAGAGTAGTGTAAGGGCTATTGTACAGTTAGAGACATGGTTTAGTGGTAGAGACAGAGAGTCTAGTTGTCACATGTTGAATACTTTCACTTTCAAAACTGGTGATTTCTGACCAAATGCCACAGGATGTATGCCAGGATGTAATGCAAGTCTGAGACTGACAGTGACCAAACTTGTCAGTCCAGATCAACTGGTTTAGGTTATGGTCCTGTTCCTCACCAACCAGAAACAGGCTTCCCTCAGTGACGTCACCCTCTCGCTCAAACCTTCCTCCAACCTCATGATGAGCCTTACAGGCATAGGAAATAGGGGGGAGGGTGGAGTGGTGGTACTCGCTACCATAAACCTTTCACTTTTCCCACTAACAAAACTCATGGGGATTTGTATGATGTGCTGTAAACCCCACTTTTGGCTGCCCTAAAACTCACTACACAATGTAGCGCTATAATTATACAGACACAGAGTCTTTTGACTGTTTGACTAGTAATTACGATTACGTATTTTTAAATCGCTCATCGTTCGAGTAAATTTAGGGCAGTTTTTTGCACACAGGCCAAGGCAAGCAGTGGGGTTACTGATCTCTCCTTCAAAACCAGTTTGATTGGTTTTGCGACCGGTGTCCATGTGGTCACACTGGTTCCCAGCAGCCCCGCCCCTAGGATGAGTCTCCAGTGCCATGTCGCCTATAGCGACACCATGGCAACAAACAAGAGGCTCTTCTTTGATGCTAGTCTCCCAGTCTCCGATTTCATCAGGTTATCTGCATATTATCTATAAGGGACCATTGCCAGTATTGTATTATTAAACCCGTGAATAAAGGGCAATTTTCTTGGTACAAACATGTCCTTCATTCAGAGGTTTCTACTTGGACCATCCAAAAAGGGGAACGTGAAACACGTCCTTGTGGAGCTATCCTGTGTTCAGAGGGCACCAGAACATTTACAGCCGGATCAAGAATTATGTACTAGAACTGTCCATTACTTTCACAGTTTATTGGGGAACGTTCTGAGTTAGTAACCAGACCGTTTCACATGCGCACGTGGCAAATATTAACTGTATCCCGTGGGTGTGTTAGAATGGATGAGACTAGCTCATGTATGCATGGTTTGAGGTTTGCCTTTGTGTTGTGTTGTAGATTTCAACCCCTACCAGCTGAGGTGCCTGGTAGCTCAGTTGGTGTATATAGCCCTTGACTAGGTAGCAGAGCGTGATGGGTTCGGATCCCACCCAGGGCAGGTCTTCTTTTTTTCTTTGGACAAAAGTTCTCTCCTGGGTGTATAGCTATAGCTGGCTTGTTTGTTCCACTTCTGCAGACCACTGGGACTATCAACCCAAGAGTACGGGAAGAAGTGGCCGGGACTGTCCAACAAGAGAATACTGAAGGAAGTCGCCCAGTTCATGGACACACTCCGCTCCAGACTCAGTCTCCATCCCATTCAGATCATCGGTATGAGACACACCATGGGCCTGTGTGTATATATAGCTACGTACAAATAACTACACTGCACTGTATGAGCTGAATTGATAAGGGACATGATTTTTCTGTCAATACCCATTTGCAAGAGTACGTACCAATAATTGTTGGATAAAAAGGCTTGTGACCTTAGGGGGGTGGCTTCAGCTTGCTGCCTATTAATGTTTGAGCTCTTTTGAATGTTGATACTATTGCTGACATGGTAGTGTCAATCGTTTCATTAAAAAAATCTTTTCATCTAGAGTATTACAGTCTATTATAAATATCCAGTACTGTATGTACTTTTGCACATGTTGAAAACCTGTAAGCCGCTGCTATGTCAACACTCCCTTATCTGGACTTCATATCTTCGAAGGCTAGGGGTAAGTCCCAGGGACTGTTTACTGAAATTTGAGACAATACGAAATACCGCTGACAGCATTTTTCATTGTCGTGGTCTTATCACTTATTCCAGGAATTCTGTATGGAATGCTCCGTAGTTTTGTTAGTCTGTCCATACTCTGCTGTCTTTCTTTCCCTTCCCTTATCTCTGTCACCGGCTGCCTATCCCATCCACAACCCCTTTGTCTCTCTTACCCCTGCCAATCTCTACCTTTTTGCATTCCCTTCCTTCCCTTGCTTTTCACCTTCCCCATTTACTATCTCTATTCCCTCCCATCAACCCTTTGAACACCATGGGTTTCTCCTTAAACGTGCAATCGGTGGATGAATATGGAGCCCTTAATGGAGGAATATATAACAAGTAGTCTTCTGACTGACTCGTTAGTGAAACTGGCAGAACAGGTTTTGAATTTTGAATAATACAATGCTATAGGCAGTGGCGTATCCAGGGGTGTGCTTTGGGTGCTCCAGAACCCCCCTTGCGCCACCACTTCAACATACAAAAGTTAGCCGCTCGCATGACTAGGCTCACGGACTACTACCGGCGGCGTACGAGTCGGCGACCAGGGACCTGCTAAGCGCGCGTATTGAACCCGCGCAGGCAGTTCGAATTTGCTAGACGTCACCCGAGGGTCGAGGCTACAAATGGCTAACATACTCAGTGCTGAACAATGACGTTTATATACAGCTGAACAATGATTTCACCCCAGTACCCTTTGCGCGCTCCCAGCACCCCCTAATGTAAATCCTAGAAACGTCACTGATAGGGGACAATGAAATATTGAAAAACAGTTAGCACAAATCATACAACAATTTATTCAACTATGTAGCTACATAGCTGCCCAACAGTGCATCATTTTGCATTACGTATGTATGCACTTACTCTATGCAACCAGTATTCGTAGTGTATTGTAATAACATATTATGTAGCATCCACAAACTTTGTAGCTAAGCAGTAGCAATATATTATGTTGGAGACAATGTATTATATGTATCATCCGGAAGAAAAGGGTTGTGTTTATGTATCGCAGTGTATCGATGTAAAAGCACACACAAAACTAGCTAGCCACGAGGCGGCGAATCAACTAGCTACTATTGGGTCATAGTTGCAATGGTGTAGTTTAATCATCAGTCTCCTTGCCATCCAGTGTAAGACTCTGCCTGTGTTTGACACTATTGTAGTAGCCACCTTGTACACGAGGGATATGGTCCCCAGGTGTCGTTTCTTGGTAATCTTGGTGTTCAGGCGGGTCAAGACTTTGCCATCTCTCGATTGTTAAAATGTCCAAATTTGTACAACGGAGAACACTCGTTGCCTTGCAAACGCCGTTCTACAGAAAGTGCTGACTCAGCGAGTTGACTGGGTTGCGTGGGCGAACGCACTAAGGCGCACGGGATGCAGGCGAAGACGCGTGCACAACCTTCTCGCTCTGGGTCTGGGCACTGATTATGGGTCACGTCAAAGCTCACATGCTCCTAATTAAGGCACTGTTAGCGCATGCGCTTAACGACGGCGATCTTGGCATGAGGATCGGCAACTCTGGTGTGTAGGAATGAGACTCAATTCGCGGGGGGGTGTTTTCACAAACCTTGTGAGTGCGTGTCCGCCAGACCCGAAACGTTGACTTGTAGCGCCCCGGCTGTTGTGGACTGGTGGTTTTAGGTGTGCTATATAGCATTGTAGGTTTCGGGTTCACTTTTCTAAATTTGATAGATCGGAATGACGGCGCCCAGCAAAATGTCCACGCTGGATGTGTGTAATGCTATTAGCCAACTTACCGTTGAAGAGACGAGGCAGCTAGTGTTCCAAATTGGTGTGCCACTGAGAGTCCTCGATGGTATTGCTGACGAGTATACAGGGGAGAATCGAAAACAGCACTTCGTGCAGAAGTGGCTGGACATGAACCTCGATGCTACCTGGGATAAGCTTGTTGCAGGACTGAGAAAAATGAACATGAACACCCTGGCAGCTAGCGTTGAATATGAGCATATCTCAAGTTACCCCCTAGTTTTCAGTAGTGGATCTTCCTTTCTCCTGCCAACCCCCTCTGTCTGTGCTACAGCCGAGCTCAGCACACCAGGCTACCTGGAGACTGCAACCCAAGCTCCTGTCGGTCTCCTCGCCCCAGTGACTGCTCCTGTCGGTCCCCTCGCTCCAGTGACTGACACCCCAGCTCCTGTCGGTCCCCTCGCTCCAGTGACTGACACCCCAGCTCCTGTCGGTCCCCTCACTCCAGTGACTGACACCCCAGCTGCTGTCGGTCCCCTCGCTCCAATGACTGCAACCCCAGCTCCTGTCGGTCCCCTCGCTCCAGTGACTGCTCCTGTCAGTACCTTCGCTCCAGTGACTGACACCCCAGCTCCTGTCGGTGCCATTCCCACCCAAACGAAGGTTAAAGTAGTGAAAGATAACATAGAAAATTTGGAAGATGAGTTTTCCAAACTGAAATCTGAAGTACGAAAATTGCTGTCGGAAAAAGAGAAGAAAAATCGGACGTTTACCGATGAGTTTCGGAATCATCTTCTGGATCTTCCGGTAGCAAAAAAAGTGATCCATATTCGGTTTTTCACAAGAAATGAGGATGAAATTCTTGATGCTAAGAATATTCAAAAGCTGTTTTATATCCTCGGGCGCTACTACAACTACTCCAACTATGAGATAATCTTTCACGTTGTCAAGAAGTTCTGTCATGAACTAAAGGGAAGAATGACTAGTTATCGTGATTCTCTCGTTGCTTTTGAAAAGTCCACAACAGTTGATATCTACCTCTGTGCCATTTCAGCTCGTCCTGGTGGTGCAATCATGGAAGGTTTCATCCGCATGACGGTGAAGCTCAACAAGCCACCCTCTGTGTGTTCGCTGTATGAGATCCGAGAGTTGAAGGAATCCATTCAGGAGAAGGCAGCTCTGGAGTCCTATGCCATGTACATCGAGACCCCAGGGAAAGGGTCTGTACGTGTGAGCCTGCGTATTCATGAGGCGGTGGGTTGGATGGTGGGTGTGGTCCTCCTATCTGCCAAGTTCAGACAGGTGACAAAGGTGTCTGCGAAGAGAAGGATTGAAGTGTATCTCATGGCATACCTGGTAAGCAACAGTTTCCTGACGGCACTTGTATCGTACTATGCTATAGGTAATTCTGACCTTATTTCCATGTGTTATTCGGTGTAGCTAAGCCAGAGTTTTCCAGGGTATGGAAGCCCATTAGAGCCATCCATTGCAATTATACGTTATAGAAATTTCCTTTCTACAATGGAAGCTTCCATTCTACAAAATGCTATTTCATTCTAGTCTTTCATTCTACAGACTACAATTCTCCAAACGCACCCCTTTGGCCCATGCACTACTTTAGTAAAACATTATTTTACATAACAATGTGCCAAACTTCAGTATAACAGACAGCTGAGAGTTGCCCAGGGTTTTCCCACCATTAGGTTACTGGAGTACAACAGAGAATGAGACAGGTGTGACAGAGTTTCTGTGGAAGATGGCACGCTTAGTGCTGTCACGGCCACTAGGACGAATGTTCCATATCTCTTTCGCGGGTATACGCAATTATTACGTAACGTTTGAGTGGGCAGGAATACTTCACATACTGGCAGTAGCTACATGTTTACTACTGTCAACTATTTACTGTTTCCTGTTGGGAAATCCCCTGGAGTAACCACAGAGGCATTGGGGGGTGTCCCACGCTGCGTGCGCAGTTTTCTACGCGGACGGGTGAAGCGCCTTCTCTACTGCCGCTGAACGGCTTTCTAGGATAGATTTGCCGAGCTAATGTCTTTTTAGCAAGCAAAGGGGCTTGTCTGGTAAGATATTTACCTCTATGTAGCTAGTGGTAAGCACTAAAAAGTTAGTGTTATTAGCTGCTTACCTTCGAGCGTGCGGTACTAACCCGGTGCGGTAGAAAGCTTTTCTGCTGTCATCTCTGGGTCCAAGTAGAAGGTAGCTGGCATTATCATGTAGTATAGAGATGTAGCAACCTTCACCAAGCAAACTAGCTGGCAAAAAGCGCGAGCAGAGTACAAGAACTTTGCAAACAAACTGCTTTCACGAGTGTCGCCAGGAGGTGTTGTTTAGGAACTCTATATGTACCAAGTCATCGTTGTCTCACTCATACATTACTGTCATCACACAGAATGGATACTCTGCACTGATGTTGGCTACCAGGGAGGGTAGGACTGAAGTTGTTTCACTGCTACGAGAGGTTGGAGCTAACACTGACCTACAGAATAAGGTAAAATTGTGTACCAGGAGGTGTGGTTGTGGAACTCTATATGTACCAAGTCATTGTTGTCTCACTACACTTGTCTGTGCCATCACACAGTGGAATGGATACTCTGCACTGATGTTGGCTGCCAGGGAGGGTAGGACTGAAGTAGTTTCACTGCTACTAGAGGCTGGAGCTAACACTGAGCTACAGAATATGGTAAAATTGTGCACCAGGAGATGTGGTTTTGGAACTCTATATGTACCAAGTAATCGTTGTCTCACTACATTTGTCTGTGTCATCACACAGAAGGGATACTCTGCACTGATGTTGGCTGTCAGGTGGGGTAGGACTGAAGTAGTTTCACTGCTACTAGAGGCTGGAGCTAACACTGAGCTACAGAATATGGTAAAATGCAGGTGTGATTTGGGAATTCTATATCAGAGCGTCGGTAGATGCTCTATATATGTACGTAGGGATAGCGGGAGTGAAATTTCACGTGATCACGTACAAAATGCTCAAACTCAGCGAGAACGGCTAGCAAAGCTTTCACAACGAAGCCAAAATCACTGACAGGCCCATTTATCTTCTGATATTCTCCAAAGTACTGTACTTGCCCAAAATTCTCCACGTGAGAAATGGCTTCTACTCGATTTCTGTATAATATTTGTGTCACCCTCATTGGCGAGTGGGAGTGAGCCAACCTAGTCGTTCGTTTGAGCGGATTTTTCTATTTGGGCAAGCGGAGCGAGCCCCCCTAGTTGTTTCTTCGGGTGGAATTTATTGGAGAGCAGGATCGAGTCAACCTAGTCGTTTGTTCGACCGGATTTTTCAATTTATATACGTCCGTACGTCATGTAAGTGTGCATGCGCGGCTTCGTTATGCGCTTCTTTTCGCACACACTGCCTTGCGATATGCGCCGATCGATTTAGCTAGCGAGACAACTCTCATCCATTCGACGGCATGCGCTGCAATCTTCCGTGACTGACCGAGGCTGTACCTCTTCCCAATCTTCATGGTTAGAAGGTGCAACTTGCAAATACGCTAGGATTGCTCGTGCAAATACTGTTGCATGCCAGCTTCCTGGTGGATCACGACTGACAAGCTGAAGGCATAAGGTAAGTACCGTTCTGCTCACCTGTTCACCGTTCTGCCTATATACAGTACGCATGTAACGGTCCTACCATTCCAGGCATCCAACATCGGTGCTTTACTGAAAACCGAAACTTAATTCTTGCACTGGGCCCTATTGTCCAATTCTTAAGTTTAGCCTTTTGTACTGCCTACTACTCCCTTTATAGATGGCCAAGAACGCAGAGCAAATGTAGTAGTCTTAGACTTCGCACAATGCAGTCACAACTGAAAACCAAGTAAGCTTAGATGGTATTACCTGTCTAATGCACTTATGAAATTCGTAAATCGTAGCTGTGCATCATACAAGGGAGCACACTCGTACTTCGCGACAATATAGGGCTTGTGTGGAGGAAATTTACACGAGCAAGCAATGTCATTGGGAGGGTATAGCCATCATCCATTGTACTCCTGCATCACGTCCACTAGGTCATCCTTATCTTGTCTCCTTACTTTGTATGGCATCCCTATATTGCACACTTTTTTAATTCGAAGAATTTTATTTCCTTGTAAACAGAAGTTCTGGCGTGAAAAGCAAGTGAACAAGCATTATGAATTTGCACACGGGGTTAGCTACCTCGACCGGGTCCGCTTGCTGTGTACCTTGGATGCACAAGAAGTCACAACGGAGGGCGTGCGTCGACTCTCGCATGCTGCAGCTAGTCCGTGTTAGACAAGTACTAATCGCCCCCAGCCCATCAATTAGCAGTATTAGCGCATGCGCTGTTCGCTGAGGGTTTTGCACTTCTGGGGCTTTACTTCAAATAAATAATCAGTGGAACAAGTGGAAATCATTTCTGTGAAATGAAAGGGGATGTATATAGGGATGTCACATCATGAAAAAGAAGGGAACCAGAAGATGCCTACACCGAGACAGAAAGTCATTCATAACTGCATCCCCACATCTTTGTATGCTCATGCATTCACAACCAGCAAAAGATTGAAACACAAAGGTGTATATAGGAATGGGGTTATGATGACTTTCTGTCTCGGTCTAGGCATATTCTTGTTCCCCTCTTTTTCTTAGCCATGATGTGACATCTCTACATCTCCTATCATTTCACAGAAATGATTTTTCCACTTGTACAAAGTTATCAGTGTCTTACTACAAATGTATTTCATTACCAGGACGGAGACTCAACACTGATGTTGGCTGCCACGTGGGGTAGGACTGAAGTAGTTTCACTGCTACTAGAGGCTGAAGCTAACACTGACCTACAGAATAAGGTAAAATGCAGGTGTGATTTGGGAATTCAAAGTTATCAGTGTCTTACTACACATGTCTTTCATCACACAGAATGGATAATCTGCACTGATGATGGCTGCCAGGGAGGGTAGGACTGAAGTTGTTTCAGTGCTACTAGAGGCTGAAGCTAACACTGACCTGCAAGAGAAGGTAGAATTCCAGTTAATTATGAGGTGTGGTTTAGAGAACTCTATTATACCAAGTCATCATCGTCTCACTCACACATTTCTGTCACCACACAGTATCGATACTCTGCACTAATGATGGCTGCCAAGGATGGTAGTACTGAAGTTGTTTCACTGCTACTAGAGGCTGGAGCTAACACAGACCTACACAACAAGGTAATATTGTGTGCACCAGGAGATGTGATTTGGGAAATCTACATACAAGGTCATCAGTGTCTTACTACACATGTCTTTCATCACACAGTATGGAGATTCTGCACTGGTGATAGCTGTCAGGGGGGGTAGGACTAAAGTTGTTTCACTACTTATGAAGACAGTTTCACTGGACCCTCAACAAAATACGGTATAGGGATATTAACCTTCTTACATATATACTGCAATTTTATGTACTGGTTAAAGGGAATGTGACAGATAGATTTGAACACAATTGCATTCTTTCACTGTGCCCCTATTGTTTTGTTCTCTCTTTTGTAACATTTCTACATTTAGCCCTTATTTACTGCCACATTCCTTTTAATAATCAATGAGGGGGGAAGTCAATGCCTAGGGGAGGGATGAAGCTTGGGTGTTACAAACATTCAGTGGCTATCTGAAACCTTGCGGCAAGATGCAAAGTACGGTTTATAGTTGCGACCATGGACTACACAGATCACTAAGTACGATTAAACCAAAAAATTCTTCCAATTATAAGTGTGGAATATAGGGATGTCATAAAAGTAAGGAGACAAGGCAGGGATGGCCTAGTCAACATGATGCAGTAGTACAATGGATGATGGCTACATAGTTCGAACTGACATCGCTTGCTCGTGTTAGAGGACCAACCACAAGTAATTTATAGGCACAAACACCATTTACAAGTTTTTAATGTCTTGGGCTGTTTGTTGTTGTTTACAAGCTTGTATATATTTTCTGTTTCAACGAACTCTGGTACATCTGTGTACCAAGTTTCATTGTTAGAGGACCACCATAAGCAAGTTAGAGGCACAAACACCATTTACAAGTTTTTATTGCCTGAGGCTGTTTGTTGTTGTTGTAATTTGTGTTTCGATGAACTCAAGTCTCATTGTTAGTGGACCAACCATTAGCAAGTTATAGACACAAACACCATTTACAAGTTTTTATTGCTTGAGGATGTTTGCTGTTGTTTACAAACTTGTAATTTCAGTTTCTATGAAATCTTATCATGGTACATCAGTGTACCAAGTTTCGTTGTCATCATAAGCTAGTTATAGACACAAACACATTTTACAAGTTTTATTTGCCTGAGGCTGTTTGTTGTTGGTTACAAACTTGTAATTACGTTTTGTTACTAATGATGGGTTGTATGTATGTGTACAAAGTTTTATCACTCTGGGTATTAGCTTTACCTGGTTAGCACAGTTTAGTTGTCTCTATCATAATGTATTGCCTGGGGCTATTTTTTGTTGTTTACATGTAAAAAAATTTGTTCACGAAGAAATAAAAATGCTCTTGCATGACCTGTAATGGATTCCAATCTTTGTGCAAATTTTCATCTCCATAATATGTTGAGTGATTTTTGAGATAAGCGTGTCTAAACTGAACAACAACAACAACAACAACAACAGAATTTTGAAAACTAACTTTCTTGAATAAATCAAGTACCAATTATGCGATTTAAGCCATTTATTGGATACATGCTCTTTGTGACGATACGGATCAGTCTGATGTGTCAAAAGTTGGATCTGATTGAAATAGAAAGTGAAACATGAAATCTCAAATGTATGAGCATAATGCAGGACAACCTGTGTGTCATAACTATAATACTAAGTACTACCGTACTTAGTGATATGCACAGAGCCTCCATAAGTGCATAAGAATTTATATAATTATGGCTATAATACTAGGCGCTAATATGTTATACATCAATTTCTGCTTATTTAAGGAGACACCTATGGCGAGCTAATAATGAAATTCTTTTTAATGGTTGGAAGCAATAAAGGTGTACGCATCTAAAACAAGTTATATACCTGGTACTGAAATCGGTCATTCCCTTCTGAAGTTATGAAAAAAGTCAAAACATTTACTTTTTTGCTTACAATGGTGCCATGGTGAATTTGGAAAATGAAAATGTTACTTCTTTTAGTCATAACTTTGGTTTCGGTTGAGATATGAATGTCAACCATCATGAATTTTTGTCAGTGCAGTTCTAGAGGAGTGGGAGCAAGTTGTAAAAAAAGTGGCAAAGGCTGAGGTAGGAGAGAAGGTAGTAGTGTGTGGCAGGGCAGTCAGGTGGTGGGATGACGAGATTAAGCAGAAGATAGAGCAGAGAAGGGAGGCTTACAAGAAAATTCTTGAGGGTCAGGATTATCTATGGGAGGAATCAGAGAGTCGGTAGACTCTCTATATAGGGATGACACGGGTGAAATCTCACGTGATCCGCGTACAAAACGACTAAAAACTCGCTGAGAATCACTCCCTAGGCCTTCAAAACATACTAGCAATAGTCTACGGGCCCATATCTACCTATATATGTCCCCCAAGACCTCATACCCACCTTCAGTCGTCCACGCGAGAATTCGCTCATACGCGATTTCACGATTTTGGTGTCATCATATTCTTCTTCTTCTTCTTCTTCTTCTTCTTCTTCTTTAGACCCGCTTTCTCCTTACTGGAACAAGTTGAAGCGCTAATTTTTTCACTGAACGTCTCCAATTTCGCCTGAGGTGTGCACGGACATCAAGCGATCGGTTCTTTCTCGCCGCTAGTCACTACGGTAGATCATGGAGCTCTTCCAAGGTCGACACTGAACAACGCCATTTGCTGCTAACTCAGCATCAGTGAGCCGCGCGCATGCGCCAGGCAGGGGCGTTGTCCACATGCGCTTGCGAGCGTATACCAGGCGAGTTGGCAGACCTGCAGAGGCAGTCTCAACCTCCAGTACCTTCTGTAAGTAAGTGTGCACATTTGCAACTGGCCAGCTTGCTGTTGATTTGCACGAAGAGCAACTTGCCAGAGTCTGCGCGGTGTTACGCGAGCCTTGTCCAGTCCATCGGCCCCCACCAAATTACCAAAGCCTGCCCATGAAACCACAACCATGTGCAATAATCTAATTACATCCGTGTTGAAGACGAGGTGAATGTGGTATCCAGCCCCTGCTTCAGGCACTAGCAGCCCTATTAGCTACTACTACAGTTACAATTTGTCTATAGTAGCCTATCTACAACATACCCATCAACATCAGAGTGACTGTAGCAATAAATGCAGTGTTGTCATAAGCTGTTAAAAAATAGTGGAAACAAGTGGAAAAATCATTTCTTCAAAATGAAAGGGGGATATAGGGATGGCTTGAAGCACCAAAAAGGAAGAAACAAGGGGTCATCACACAGCAAAGTTGCACAAAGCTACATGACACCATCCCTATATCGTTGTTTTATTGTTTATAAGCAAAGTTTAATATCGAACAAATATATAGGGATGGTGTCATGTAGCTTTGTGCAACTTTGCTGTGTGATGACCCCTTGTTTCTTCCTTTTTGGTGCTTCAAGCCATCCCTATATCCCCCTTTCATTTTGAAGAAATGATTTTTCCACTTGTATAATAAACTGCGTAGGGAGGTGAAGAATTTAGTTGTTCAGAAGAAGCTTGAGGTTTGGAACGAGGTAGTGGAAAGAGCAAATCTAGATTTTGAAGGTAATAGGAAAGAATTTTGGGCATTTGTTGGTAGAAGGACAAAGGGTAAGAGGAGGGGGATCAGCTTTGAGGAATAGTGCTGGGGTGTCAGTGACTAGTACAAAGGGCAAGTTGGAGGTGTTAAAGAGGCATTATCAGCAGTTGGGCACGTGTAGTGTTGATACAGCCTTTGATGATAGTTGGAAAGAGGAAGTGGATAAGAAAGTGTGTGAGTTTCCAACAGATTGTGTGGAAAATGTATTGGATAGGGAAATAGATTTGGAGGAGATTGCATTGTGTGTTAGAAAGTTGAAGAATAATAAAACTGGTGGTAGTGATGGGCGTGTGGTGGAGCTTCTAAAGCACGGCGGGTCAGGGATGATAGAGTTACTTAAACAGTTGTTTACAGTAATTTGGCATGAGGAGTTTGTGCAACCACAGTGGAGGGAGGGCCTCATAGTTAACTTGTTTAAGAAGGGAGATAAGGATGATCCTGAGAATTATAGGGGCATCCTGAGTGTGGTTGGGAAGGTCTTATGTAAGGTTTTCAACAATAGGTTGGTGAAGCTTTTTATACGATCCCTATATGCCTCTTTTTTTAAATTCACAGGATTTTTTATTTACTTGTCTCCACTCATTTTTATATACTACTACGTATTATCTCAGTGGAAGGGGGCAAGCCCCTATAAAAATTAAAATACTAGAGAAATAATGCCTGTTTGTCATGGAAATGATGTACATACCATGTTTCATCTCCATGTGTGCTGCTGTTAGCAAGTTTCAGGAGTGAAGAAGTAATTTTAAAGAAAAGTGCCTGAGGCTATTTGTTGTTGTCGTCGTCATGGAAACGATGTGCGCTCCATTTTTCACCTCCATGCGTGCTACAGTTAGCAAGTTGTCATCGTCATGGAAACGATGTAATACACATGCACTCCAATTTTCACCTCCATGCGTGCTACAGTTAGCAAGTTTGAGGAGCGAAGGAGTAATTTTAGAGAAAAGTGCCTGAGGCTATTTGTTGTTGTGGTCATCATGGAAACGATGTAATACACATGCGCTCCAAGTTTCACCTCCATGCGTGCTGTAGTTAGCGAGTTTGAGGAGTGAAGAACTAATATTAAAGAATATTGCCTGAGGCTTTTTCACCCAATATACGGTCGTCATGGTGACATGTATTCGTCACGGAAATGATATATAAGGCATACATACCAAGTTTCATCTCTATGTGTGCTACCATTGGAAAGTTTGAGAAGTGAAGAAGTAAATTTAAAGAAAAGTGCCTGAGGCTATTTGTTGTTGTTTACAAACATGTGTTGTTGTGATTTTAATGTCGGTTATTGAATACATTAGGTGTACAAAGTTTCGTTCACATAGCTCCTACCATTTGTGAGTTGTACTGACACATGTGATCCCATTATAATGTATTTCCCGGGGCTATTTGCTGTTGTTTACAGTAAACAATGTTGTTTACAAAGAAATAAGTATGACCAGTCTCTTCGAGTGACGGATATATACATTCTTACAAGATTTCATTACTTTATGTTGTTTCGTTTTTGAGTTACGCGAGTTCAATCTGAAGAAGAAGAAGAAGAAGGAGAAGAAGATGAACAAAACTCCCTATCATAGCCCCATACATCTATGATGCTAGGTACCATGTCAATCCCTATATTTTTGTGCTGCTGTGTTCCTATGGATTATTCTTGTAACCTTTTATACCTCTTATATGGTTTATTTTATATATCGCAGATTATTTTTGATAACTTTTATACCGCCTGTACCGTCTGTTGTAGTCATTTCACCACCTTCGTGCATCAGCTCGCATGTTTTGCTAGTTCCAAATAAGCCCTTATGGATATGTTAATTGTAGCCCTTTTGAAGTCCTGCTTTCTTTCTCTTTTTCTTTCTTTGTATTTAGACTACGGTAACACGCAATTGACCAATCAGAATCCCACGAAGAAACCAGGAACAGGCTCTTCTAGCAGAGAAAGCGTACAGGGAAAAACGCGTACAAACGGCCTGCCGGCGCGATCCCGAAGGGCAGCAACGCCTACAACGGACACTGCAGCAGGACGGACTTGCGCTGTAGTCTAGACGCGTCGCCTTGGGAAACTACGCGATTTAGTGAGCCTCGGAGCCCTTAGTAGCGCACTCGCTGCGCTCGGGACGCCGACAGCTCAGGGCTCCTCGGCTCACTAAATCGCGTAGTTCCCGCAGCTCAGCGTCTAACCTATACATAGCGTGAGCTGTTCAGTTTTCATGTGTCAGTATAACTCACAAATTAATGGTAAGACCTATGTGAACGAAACTTCGTAGACATAATGTATTCAATCACCAACATCAAAATCACAACAGTACATGTTTGCAACAACTAATAGCCTCAGGCACTTTTCTTTAAATTTACTTCTTCACTCCTCAAACGTTCCAATGGTAGCACACATAGAGATGAAACTTAGTAAGTATGCCATTTCCATGACGATTGCATGTTTCCATGACAACCGCATTTTGTTTGAAAGTGTCAAGCAATTTTCTTTAAAACCACTTCTTCACTCCTCAAACTTGCTATTTGTAGCACGCATGGTGGTGACACTTGGTGCTCATATGTATTCGTTTCCATGACAACCACAACAATAAATAGCCTCAGGCAATTTCTTTAAAATTGCTTCTTCACTCCTCAAACTCGCTAATGGTACAACGCATGGAGATGAAACTTGGTACGCATGTGTGTAACATCGTTTCCAAGACGACCACAACAACAAATAGCCTCAGGCACTTTTCTTTAAAATCACTTCTTCACTCGTAAAACTTGCTAACTGTAGCACGCATGGAGATGGAACTGATGAAGAAGTCAAGCCACTCCTGGACAAGCTAGAAAAGGATATTGTGCAGCTGAGTGGACAAAGCAATGGCGCGGAAGAGAAGGTCACCACAGGAGCCTTGTATCAATTCACCGAACAAAATGCATCGGCATCAAAGAAGCACTGTGAAAAGCTGCTTGCTGATCTTCTGGCTAAGAGCAAAGTCCAAGACAAGGTTCAAGAAGCTGTTAAGGACTCTATTCCTCTCGATATCCAAAGAGAAGCAAGTGGAATCACTGCTGATTACCTCAGCCTTGCTGTAGGACCAGCTGCCAGTGAAGTCCTAGAGAGAGGACTGTCAGAACTAAATCAACTGTCAGATATACTCAAGACAATTCCAGGCCAGCCTCTGAATGTTAAAGTGATTGGAAGAGGGCACGATAGAATCAAGCTGAGCTGGGATCCTCCAGCATATAACCCAGAGGCAGTTGAAGAGTATGTGGTGTACAAGAAAGTTGAGGGTGGAGAATGGGAGGAGGCAGTCAGGACCAAGAAGACGAAGGTGTTGTTGAAGGGACTGAAATCACTGACCAAGCTCGGGTATATTGGGTTAGATGATATTGATTCGTACATGCTGGAATCAGACCGCAAATGTCAGTTTCAAGTAGTTGTTCTCAATAGCACCGTGACAAGTCTTACAAAAGAATATTATTTTTTCCGATGCTGAGGCTTCCCCTGCTGCAATGAAAGCTTTTGGTGTCACTACTGGTGTTGCTGGTTCATTCTGCCTGCCTCATGTCATAGGAAAGGCAATGGAGGGATTTGATTGGGAAGATGATTTTGAGTTAGCAGAAATGTCTGACTCTAAACGAAATTTCTTGATAGGACTAACTATTGCAGCTCTTCCTGTGAGCATTGCTTTGTCACCAATCACTGCACCTGTGTTGGCAATCGCTTCTACACAATCGGGACTAAAAAATCTTGAAGAGTGGGAGGGTGATGTATCAGATGATTGATTGTATTTGCTTTTAAAAGTGTTTGTTTTAAATCAGTGTGGAACTGCTTTAATGAAAACTAACCATTGCATATTATTGCCCTCGGTGTTATATGCAATTTTTGTTTCTGTTTACTCAACATAGCTATATAATTTTGTATAGTATTGCAATGTATGTTTTCCCATTCCACATTCCAGTGTATCACTAGGTATAGATCTTGTGCTGCATGTATGGGGATCACAGTCCATTTGCCATTATGCTCATATGGTTGAGATTTTACTTTCAGTTTCAACTTCAGACATAGCTACCAGTCAGATTGTATGTTCAAAATATGTACCTAAGATTCTTTCAAGAAATAGCTTGCTACTCCAATACATTCTGGCCTTTTCATAGATGTTTTAGAAAACTGTATGAAGTCGCACACAAAATTGTATTGTGTAGTCGGTAATTGATTTATTTAGCGTTCAAAAATTCTTCTTGTTGTTATTAACCCTCGGCGCGCATGCGCAGCGAGGGTTACAGTAGTCGTTCTGTCTGTCTGTCTGTGTGTCCGCGCGAGTTCTAGAACTACAGGCTGTACGAGGAGGCCAATGAGTGGCACCAACGGGTTGTGAATGACGAGAAGATTGATATTAATGTGGCGATTGTCCCGAAACGACTGCATTCCAGAGATATGGCGAAAACAAGCGAAAAAACCAACGCGCGGTCGCGATCGCGCACGCGTCCTCTCCTAGCTGCAGGCTAGCTAATATATAGCGCGCATGCGTCATGTCGCCGGAGCATGCGCTACGCCACGTTGGTTATATACGATCCACGGCCTCCTGTCAATTTTGATCCCTGTTCCCTATGGAAACGATAAACATGCTGAGCAAGGTATGTTCGCAATGTAGCATAATAGTTCAGGTGGCGAGCAGTTTGTGGTTGCGGCCTTGCCTTCCCATCTATAAAACATCTGGCGAAAGCATTGAAACACAGAAGAGCGGATAGATTGAATAAAGCAAATATGAGAGCTTCTGAAACACCTGAGCTATTGCTCTAACCGATAATGCAACTACCCTGTGTTACGGTGAGACTCGTGTTACTGGCTCGGTCGATGACGCATGGCCCAGCATACAGTGATGCTACAACTCGCTAGTTTGCCACCGAGGGTTTGCACTCTAATGCTTTACATTTTTTCAGTGTTAATGGTGCATCTCAAAAACCAGGTTAAGTACGGAGCAATACAGGACAAAACAAAATGTACTGAATAGTTTTCGGAATCATAAAACGATGTCTAAATTATTGACATTAACAATACAAGTTTGAAAACAAAGAGCCTCGAGCAATAAGTGTTGTTTGTGCCTGTAACTTCCTTATACTGGTTCCTCTACCAAAGCAACTTTGTAAACCACAATACACTGCCCTAAGTTTGTCTATAAACAACACCAACGGGCATCAGGCAATATTAACTCATACTTTGTACCTATAACTTGCTTATGCTGGGTCCTCCAAAAAAACTTTTACACTTATACACTACGATAAAGTTCAAAAAGTTTGCAAACAACAAGGAGTGTGTGGTGTGCAAGAGAATTGAAGGTACTTGTGTGAAATCACGCACCAGGCTTGAGTACGATGGGCTAGATGATTCATACATGCTGCAATCAGACCGCAAATGTGAGTTTCAAGTAGTTGCTCTAAATAGCACTGTCACAAGTCTGGCAAAAGAATATCTTTCTTCAGTTGCTGAGGCTTCCCCTGCTGCAATGAAACCTTTTGGTGTCTGTTCTGGTGTAATAAGAATGAGCTATAGAAAAACAGAACTGCATGTATCACAATAAAAGAAAGAATGTTGTGTGTGTGTGTGTGTGCAAAGAATCATGTGTTTATCTGTGATTGAAGTTCTTGTCCTGGTGTGTGTTAAAGGTTGCACTGACCTATAGTCATAACTGCATACTAGGTGATATGTATGGATTAGGTTGGTCAACATGGCTTGGACAACACATGGATAAGTAAATCGTTATTGTTACCATTACACAATTGGATAAACTGTCTAAAAAGGCAGTCCATTGCAGATGCAGATGATCTAGAAACCAATGATACAATAAATTGTGTCCCTATTAGAGATGTGTCTCCATTTTAGTGTCCCACTTTAAATCCTTCATTGAATATTTTAAGTGGTGAATTCTGGAAACATGAAATGCCTACACCGAGAAGTTGTTCACACCCCATCCCAACATCTTTGTGTCTAACATCCTAAACACGTTTTAATGTGTGATGATTTGGGTGTATATAGCTAGTTTGTGTCATGAGATTTTACTAAAATAAGGGAATAGCTAGACCATTTGAGAATAGGCATCTCCAATTCTTAATTTTTAAAACGATTTTCGACTTACAGTGACTGTAAAACACACACTTGTACAGTAGTACCTAATTTGATATAATATACTAGCAAGTTATTATTTTACTTGTAGAGCGCCTGCTGAAATATTTTTCAGCTCTCCTATTGATCTCAGTCACTTTTATTGGGTGCTCCAATAATTACGTATGCATCCTCACCTGCACATGCAGTTTTCATTGGTGCACCTATGTAACTTAAGAGTAATGTTGTTTTTCAGGCGATTATACAGACTTGTTTCTGACTTTGTCTGATGATGTTGATGATGTGATTCATACTAAACATATTCTGATCACTGATGTTAGCCAGATACACTCAGCTGGAGATACACTCATCTGTTGGTCAACTCGAGTTCAAAGAAGCTTCAGTTGGTTTCACAAGTTTATAGGAAGTGAAGAATTGACTGAACTTCCAAAGATTACTGAAAACAAAACCAGCTATTTTGGATGGAACAGTGAAAAAGGGCATAAATTTGGATATGTCATGCTTACTCTATTAATTAGAGAAATGGATACAATTCCCATTGAGGGAGTTTTCACCTGCAGTGTTGGAACACTCTATACAGATATTTTTGAGGAAGACTCTGTGGGGATTCATTATCCAAGTAAGATCTTTCTGTCTTTTTTACACTCATCATTAACAGCTTTTCGCCAAGTCGAGAACTATCCTTACTCACATGCTTATGCTTTTAAAGAGTGTGTGTATAATTAATATATTATTCAGATCCACGTTGGTGTGTTCATATTGGGTGTTGGTGGATGAATTGCGTCAGATTTGAACTTGCTGAGTAGGCTATTGTTTGTAAATGTTGTTGCTTGTTTTATAATTTTTGCAATCTGGGATTTTGTCAACTCATAGCACATTTTCACATGCTCTTGGCACCCTGTCCTGTGTAAGCAGGCTTCGGATCGCCTCATACAGTGAGCTAGGAGAACCAAGTTGCTGAGCAGGTTTAGTCAATAATAAAAAGAGCTTTGTTTCTAGGGACATGGCTAAGACGGTCAGACAGAGATTATGTTTTAATAATACTTGAAATACTGATAGCTAGCTGTATGGTTTTATATAAATCTGCTATTTTCTGGAGCTAAGTGTCATTGTGAGCAGTCAGCGTTTCTTTGGCAGCTCCGCACAGGGAGATTTAGCTTCTGATGGCTGTGAGTGTGTTATGTTGTTGTCACTATAGAGTGGAATATCTGCTGGGTAAGCCAGTGCAGATAGAGATCTGTTTCAGGTTGTAATTCCAGATAATCT
>CASHTH010002604.1:0-58668 GCA_030341885.1 Geodia barretti | reverse complement strand
CTTGTTCTCTGAGCACCTCACAGCTCCCTCACTCTGTCTCATTCATCTTGTCGTTGAGCTCACAGAGGTGGTCGACATGGTACTCAACTGCTTCTCGTAGCTGCTTGGAAGTGGTGGCTAGCTGGTCCTGCACAATTGTACACCAACACCAGTCTCGGACAGAAGAATTATTCATTTCAGCGTTGTGTTTCATGCAGAACGTTGGACTGTAACTTCAGTACATACTGTGTAGCGTTTATTTTTGATTAATAAGTATTTTTGCTGTGTTGTGAACACACAACATATATAAAAGATTTTCACATGGTCAAAAATTTTGCGTTTTCAGAATTTGAGATGCCAACATTGCCCGACGAAAAAACACGATAGGTTGTAGAGACTATGTATACACACCACTCAATGAGAGAGGAGAGACACTGGGTATATAGGACTGTTAGCTACCTGGAGTGTTAGATGGTCTCCCTGCAGTGTCACGTCCGGGTCACGTTTGACATGGAGAGCAACATTGTGGTTGAGTTGCTTCATTATGCGCACGCCTCTAGAGATGCGAGAGAGTTATGGCATAATATTCTGTACACACAGTAGCTGTGAAAACCAGGACCACTTGGTGGGTGTTTGGTAAAGTTTAAAGATTTTTCAAATTTCGCTTGCCTAATTTCATGCTGGAGTGTACATACACCAGAATCAGAGAACGGAAAGCGCATAATATTATGAAATACTTGGGAATTTACTACACAGCTCAGCATAGTAATGAGCTTGCCTTTACTATCAATTTCTTGTGTCTGCAGAGAGAGACATACAGTAATTGAGGGAAATTCAATGCACACTGGGGTTGAGTGTGCCTGTGCCACGATGCTGCAACATTACCTCAGCTTTGACTTGTAATATCCTCTGGTAAAGTGTATCCTAATGAGTTCTTCTCTAACTCATTCATCACTGACCTCCTACACATAAATAATTCTAGAAACATTTTTACAGAGTAATGCAATGAATCCCACCTCTTCTAGAAGAGCAAGGTTTCCAACCTGCACATGAGAGGTAGGGTGTGGGAGGTAATGTAGAACCGATAAACACACAGGAGTGCAATACTACAGAATCAGACAACGACTGTACTTGAGTGCTTACACCTAGTGAATTCTGTGAGGGAAAACAAGATGCCATTTCCCATCAGAATTCAGAGCATGTCCATTATACACCAGCTCTATTAATAGTTTCAACTACTAGCTGTGTTGTCCATGGGACTTCTTTATGTTTGGATGGACTATTCAATACCGTACCAACAAGAGCACAACAAATTGGGTTACTTGGAATCTACCAATTTGTTACTAAAACTAAAGGGACATGGTACCAAGATACACCACTCGGCCTATGTAGTCTGATCATGCACACCACAGAACAAATGGACATTACACATAAACATCACAGTAACTTCTAAGGTGATTAACTAACTAACATCATACACATAGGCATAACGTAGCAGAGGAGATGGTCATACCCTGGACTGAGCAGGAGTGAGGACACCAGAGGCACCACCTGAAGACTGGTGAGACGATTCTTCCTCCAGCCTCTGGGCTTTCTATGTGGAAGGAAATTATATAAACACTAGTGTCAGCAAGGGATATGAACGCATTGGCACGTTACTAAGAGATTATATTAAGTCTCATCCACAATATAAAATATACATGTGGGAGTAATGTGTTGCAGTGCCTGTCACCTTTTGCCCTTTCTCATATTTCACTTCCAATAGTTGTAGGTTCCAATTTGATACGCTCGTTTTCCTGCAGTTTCACATGTAGTAAAATTGAGACTGAGTGTGTGATATACTAAGGAGCAGACCTGTTCTAGCTGAACAATCATCTCCAGACTGCTTAGCTACAACGGTAGCAAATAAATACACAGCACTACAATGCTTTTATACAAAAGAGACAAAGACGTTTCGGCGTGGTGCACACACTCCCAAGAGATATCGGGCGTTCGATCCTCACCTGCGTGCTTTTTTCTCTTAGAGGAAAAACAAATTGGGAACTGAATCTTAGTATCAGTTGCCATTATTCAAAGGTCATGGTAGAGAATACTGCGGGCAGAGGCACTGCACGCACGATAGAGAGAGAGAGAGAGAGAGGTACTGGTATGGAGGTGCCCTACGGACCTGCTAGGAGCGTGTGAGCTGTGTGAGAGTGTGTGACAGACCTGTTTGGAGAGAGTCTCTCTTCTCTTAGAAGAGCTGGACATACAGCGGGGCATGTGCAGGGCCAGAGTATAGGGCACTGACTCTGGACACTCCTACACAACATCACACACTGTGAAGCAGTCACGTGAATCTTCAGTTGTGTTAGTCAGAGGAGTTTTGTGTTTGAGTGTTTTGGCCCGAAGGCAAAAACGAAAGAAGGATTTCGAACAGTACGCAAGCAAAGCAGTAAGGGAGAGCAAGACAGAATAAAGGAGAAATCAAGTTTGGGGGCTTCGGAGGGCTTAAACAAAAAGGCTAAACATAAGAGCACATAGTGCGCAAAAACAGTTGATACTAGGAATTCACAAAATAGTTGATATAAAAAGTTTAAAACTGAGGGGTAGCAAAAAATGTGTAACACAAAAACTCAAATGCAAGACACGCACACTCCTGTGTAGCCAAGCACATGAGGCTTTTTACCTTGTTGAGAGTCCGGATGTAACTTGTGGCTCTTGTTTAGGCTCTGTACCACAGAGGATGCCGTTTTAGAAGACTGTGGGGAAGAAGAACAGAGACTTTCATTAAGTCTAGGGATAGAAACGCGACTCCCCAGGATAGCATGGGAACATTCCCCATCGTCCATGAAAGTGTATAAACCTTGGCCTGAGAGCTGGTGTGGGTGTGCTCGAGAGAGAGCAAGCACTGAAAACTTCCATTAGGCTCTTCCAACCCCTCACAGCAGTATCTATACGAAGAAAAATGTTAGTTGCGAGGGTGGCACATAGTGCAATGACCTGAGAGCTTGTACATGTGTACAGGTGCAAAGTCGTGTGAGATAAGATGATCTCATTTGTTCAAGCCACACACGCATTGTCTATTGGCAGCTTTATAGCTCTGGATGAGGAGAGTGTAGTACGCTGACGTTGTGCTGAGAGGGCTAACCACCCAGAAGAGTGTCAAGGGGTCTCTAGAGGCGCATAGCAGTGCAAGTGGTACACAGAGGAGAGAGGGTATAGAAGGCGTATGTGGTGTGCAGAGGAGAGAGGGTCTAGCAGGCAGTATGTGGTGCGCAGAGAGGGCTGAGAGCAGCTTATGAGAGTGGACGAGCAAGATAGCGGAAGGGGTATTATATAGCAGGCGTATCCGGTGCACAGAGGGGAAGGCAGGTCGATGGCGGGTGCACAGAGGGAGGAGCGTGTTATGGCAGGCGTTATGCGGTTGCATCGCAGAGGGAGAGTGCGCAGAGCGAGCAGAGTGTCTGTGTGCGCAGAGGGAGAGGGTTCCTAGCTTTTTGATTATCGCAGGCACTAGTGAGGGTGCAGGTCGCAGGTCGTATGCGGTGTTTTGAGCGCAGCAGCGGGAGGGCAGGCTCATGTAGGATGCAGATTGGGTCGCGAGAGTAGCAGGGCGTATGCGGTGCGCAGAGGGAGAGAGATAGCAGGCAGATGCTATGTGCGCACGCAGAGGGGAGGAGTCGTATGTGCGAGTGTGCAGAGGGAGGGTCAGATGTCTCGATGCGTCGAGCGCGGGGCGGAAGGAGGGGAGAAGCAGGGTCATATATGGCGGTGCGCAAGCAGGGGATAGTAGAGGGTTTTCATAGCAGGCGTATGCGGTGCAACAGAGGGTAAGAGGGTTATATAGTCAGGGTATGCGGGGCGTGGTGACGCGAGAGGGAGAGGCAGAGGTGCGCAGAGCGGGAGAGAGGGTGACTAGGAGAGCACATATGTAAGTGGTGCGCAGAGGGCGAAGGTCAGCGTTACACTACTATCGTGTGCGGACGACTCAGCGGGAGAGTGTCGAGCGGCAGAAGTGCGGTGTGAGCACGGAGAGAGGGTCTAGAAGGACATATGTGGTGCGCAGGGGAGCAGAGAGGACGACAGTTTAGCGTACGTGATGTGCTGCGCAGAGCGGGAGAGCAGTGCGTTATCGTAGTGTGATGCGTAGTGCGGCCAGAGGCGGATAGCCAGGAGTCATAGTCTGATAGTCGTCTTCTTACCTTTTCCGGAACTGGAAAGTTATTAAGATGCATAAACGTCAACATGACGTGTTGGAGATATGCATAGTACGCAACTGCAAAAGTTACAGTATGTAGCTCGGCAGACCCGAGACAGAGAGAGAAACAGATCTGAAGCTGTGTGAAGCGTAGTTCTTCGACTAAATGTTTCTTTGAGACTCACCAGCTGCTGCTAGACCCTCTCTACCCAGAGGAGGTGTGACACGAATAATGACATACTAGTACGTCTGTTGACAATGTATGGGATCCTCCAGATGGCCGCAATATTTCTGTAACTGTGAACTGACGCATACCACATAATGACAGTTGGCGAGACTGAAGCGAGCTCACCTAGGCGCATGAATGCAGATTTTCCATATAAATATGTAACGGTGAACATGACAGATTCTATAATATGTAAAATGCGCGAAATATTGAATATTGAAAATGCTCGCTTCGCTCACCAAAAACGCATTGTAATAAACTTGCATTACCCATGCTTCACCAGAAGGTCCTCCTATAGTTAGGAGACCCTCCACATACCTGTAGTGCAGATGATGGGTGAGTCCTGAGAGAACTGAGACAATTGCATTCGTTGGTCGTGTTGAGTTCTGAGATGAACTGGGGAGCTGGTATCAATGTAATCTTGGAGGAGTAGAGGTTGTGCAGGGCTGAGCGAGAACACGAGACAACAACTAAACCGCTGAAAAGCACCCACCAACACAATCTACCTTCTAGCACACTGTGCAGATCTCTGATACTTATCTTCAGTCTCTGTAGACACACAGGAAGGCTGGCAACTGAAACACCCTCCACTGGACCTATATGTATAGGGTATTGTGTACAGCCATCACAGTGCAAGATAAATGCAAAAAAGCAACTATAACACGCATGCATGAGTAATTTTAATACATGCGAGGGCCATCTATCTAGCCTTTGTCATCAAAAAACTCTTGCCACAATAACTTCCCTAACGGTTAAACTAAACTGCAAAATGTAAACTTTTTGATGTACATACAACAGTCGACAGCTATCCCTGGATTGTGAAAGCAGCCATGCTCAATGGCCATTACAGTTAAAAAAACACTGAAGTACAAACACTTGGCACAAAATGCTATATGAACAGTGCGCAGTGCCTCATGCAGTGATGAATGAAAAGATGTTGATGTGTTGCAATGCTCCAACCCTTCTTAGGGACTAAACCCTACGTTGATCATCTGAAGGATATGCAGTATTATTCCAAACTAAGAAGTCTGTACTACAAATGAGGTTGTGTGTTCGGTTGCAAAAGGATAATGAAAAGGTGTGAATTTTCTTTTGGTACTACAGTACACACACAGTAAACAAAGATAGTAATACATACATGTAATATGTGGTTAAAGGTATGGACTCCACTATCTGCACATCACTTTTCTCTCTTGGAACAAAATTGAAGTTTGCACTACATTAATTTAGTGTGGGTACAACAACAAAGTACTCTTCCAATGCAAAATAAACAAAAAAGGTAGCCGTATACATTAATAACGAAATTCCGATTAAAATTCTGGATAGTATCCAGACTGAATCAAACAAGGGAGACTGCATGACAGTGATATTATGTGCGTAATATTCCAGGGGTATCACTTCCGAATTGATGGCCAGGCCCCAATGATATGTCAGTAGTGCAACTAACATTGCAATTGTGATGGAGTTATGAAGTGAGTGTTTATAAGGTCGGAACACCAGATGGAGGGTGAGGTAGATAAGAATCCAAATACTGACAACTGGAAAAGCATACTGGAGAGAGTGAGGGTAAAGGTCAGGTTCACCATCAATGGTACAAAACAGTATACCAGCTGAGAAAAAGCGATAGTCTCTGGTGTTGTTTGTGCCATCTTTAAACGGACCTTGAAATACTTCAACAAACGTTCGCAGTGTTAATGAATTGAGGCCGAATGTGTTGAGGATTCGCTGGAACCAAGAAAATGGGTACACAAACAACAAAACCATTGGCAGGATAAAAAATATAAATGATAATGATACAGCCATGAGGGCAAATGGCAAGTGACTCTTACCAAAATACTCAACCGAAGGTGAGTAGAAAAGATAGTATGCTGTAGTCAGCTTCATGTGTCCATCAGGCCCTTGCTGGTATGTGTAGCTGGTGATCGGAACTAGAAGGCCAATAGAAGTCACAAGTAGACGGGTTGAGGAAAGATAAATAAATGATGCAAACACGTCAACAAGGGATGTTTTTACATTCCAATGCCTTCGTAAGGGGTGTAGAATAACAGAGAGCAGCTTCCAGGGCCATACCAGGAGTTTGAAGTTGTGGTCGTAGAGTTTGACCATGACATATGTGACTCCAATCAGTACCACTGGGTAGACTGTTGTAGCATAGTCCAGAGCCATGATGGCCACGGCTGAGGCATCGGGGTGAAGGCAGAAGAGTAATACAAACGAAAGAAATCAAGATTCCAAAGTGATGCAATTGATTGGAATACCATAAGAAGTTTGGGGTGGTATAGAATACCAGCCTTTTCGAAGCTGAGGCATAATTGGAGGTATACTGGGTGACCTCCCATTTGAAAAGCTAAAACCAGTCCAGTCAGTAAAGGAGATGTGAAGCTAATGGAGAAGAGAGTAACTAGAATGTAGAAGACAGTAAGTGGAAGAAAAGCAGCTGCCAAATACTTTAACCAGTTGTACTTGTAGTTCTCGCACTTGACACATGCAAGATCGTAAGAGTACACAGGAATGGCATATCCGTCATCGCACACACTACACAACTTTCCATGTCGGTGCAAACCTGCACATGTGAAGTTATTTATTTGGGACACATCACATGGAAGTGGGTAGTAGCCCATGATAGCATTACATGTGTACATGGAAGCACCAACTACCAGAACTCCATCATTCTCTGTCATACAGTAGCACTCTAGTAGACTAGTTTGAAGAGTCTGCAAATCTTGCTGTATGATGCCACCTAGTTTTGGTCCAGGCTGACACTGTCCTGTGTCATTAGTAAACCATGGTGGACAACCATCATGACTTAGACTGTGGTCTATTGAAGAATATTCTGGAACACTTACATGGTCTGCAGAGCAGTTTTTGTACTTCAGACTGTCTAACAGCAAACCAGTGCAGTGCACTGTAAGAGCTAATATCACAGTAACAGTTGTTAGGAGCATCTATCTAGTCTTTGTCATCACTCTGGGAACAAAAAACTCTTGCCACAAGAACTTCACTAACATTTAAACTGCAAAATGTAAACTTCTTTATGTTGGGTATCTACATATAACAGTCGACAGGCATCCCTGGATTGTGAAAGCAATGTCATTGGCCATACATGCAAAACCAGTTAAAAAACACTGAAGTACAAAACTTGGCACAAAATGCAATACGACTGTGTATTGACAGTGCGCAGTGCCTCATGCAGTGATGAAAACATGTTGGTGTTTGCAATTCTCCAACCCTTGTTAGGGACTACACTAAACCCCACGTTGAAGTTATGCAGCATTATTACAAACTAAGAAGTCTGTACTACAAACGAGGGATTGAACACTTAAATGTGTTCGGTTGCAAAAGGCCGGATAGAAGTCGAACCAGCGAATCTTGGATGGTTCTTTCTTGAGAGTCCACTCGTTTTCGTCCAAGCGCTACCGCAACTGCCACGTGGTACCTCTCGCCTTTTGTCAGCTCGAGCCGCCTGTCGACTATGAGCAAAGCAGCCACTCTTCGAAAGCGGAGAGGCGTCGTCTGCGCCTCCATCACTCGTCTAAACGAATCCATTCAAAGATCTGGAGAATGACACGGACAAACCCGCGACGTTGGAGCTCGCTCAGGGAATGACACGTAAGCTGGATGCACTGGATTCGGAGTTCAGGACACATCACCACGCCCTCATTGATATCATAGATGATGAAGAGGCCCTTTCGACGGAGCAAAACATACTGGACGACCACGACGACTTTGTCGCTGATCTCTCTGCGCACATAAAGCGGTTCATCAACGCCTGTACGCCTGCGTCTGACTCGCCCACGCGTAAGATCGCATCTCGCACACCTGAAGAAGGCCCTGTCCTCTATTAGAACAGCCATCACGTCCTCTGGGGAGAAACCTGTTGACGTCTCCCTCCTACATCAGTACGAGGAAGAACTCGGTGACTGCAAGAAGGAACTCACCGACGTGCGTACTAGTCTCATGTCTGTCGACCTGGAGGAAACTGATGAGCTCTCCACGTTACAAGCCAGCCTGGAGGGAGAAATCTTTGATACATCACTTCAAGTCAAGAAGCTACTGCTCATGTTGTCACACAAGTCTGACTCTCCCACCACATCCTTGGACAGAAAGGGAGTGAAACTACCTAAACTTGATGTGCCAACTTTCGACGGCAATATTCTCCACTGCAGATCCCTTCTGGGAGCAATTCGTACACGACCGTCCTAGCCTGTCTGGTCCTGAAAAGCTTGTTTACCTGCAACAATCGCTCAAGAATGGGTCCGCCAAGAGCGCCATTGAAGGTTTTTCACGGTCTGGGGACTATTATGCTGAAGCTATTGAGTGCCTGAAGTCTCGCTATGACCGTCCTCGCTTAATTCATCAGCCCATGTTCGCGCGATCCTAGAGTCACCTCCTCCGAAGGAAAGCAGCGGCAAAGAGCTACGTCGCCTGCATGATGTTGTACAGCAGCATCTCAGAGCACTAAAGGCAATGGATTATGAACCATCAGGTCCTTTCATTACATCAGTTCTCGAGCTGAAACTGGACGTCAGCACTATGTTTGAATGGCAGAAGCACAACCAAGACTCTACTGACGTGCCGCACTACAAGAGGCTACTGGAGTTCATGAACCTTTGTGTGCAAGCATCCGAAACACCTACTTCCGGTCAAAGAGGTGTGAAGCATTCATCTAACTCCACTAAACCTGTTGCGTCCTTTGCTGCAAATGCTGATGACACCGTTGCCAACTGCGTCCTATGCAAGAATGAAAAACATCCTTCTACATTTGTGCCAGTTTCAACATGATAAGATGATATCCACTCTCAAGGAAAACAAGTTCTGCATCAACTGCCTGAAGCCTGGGCACTTTGTCAAACAATGCAAGTCGTTACATCGCTGCAGGGAAGTGTCAGAAACTGCACCACACCCTACTCCATGTCGACACTGAACAAGGTTCTCAAACCACTCCTGTGTCTTCCACTCCCGTGTCGACAAATCCTACTCCTACGTCAGTGTCCTCTCATACTGCTGCAGGTCTGTCATCCAACACTTTGCTAATGACGTGCCTCTCCCATGGTTCCCCACTCTGGTCAATTGCAAGCGTCAAAGTGTCTTCTACACGGTCTCCTCACAAGAAGAAGGAAGTCGCAGCCATCATTGTGCCACGTGTAACATGTGACCTTCCTTTTCATCCGGTCTCGTTTGACTCATCCCACTTCTTGACCCAGATTTCGGACGTCCTGGAAGAATTGAATCGACTGGGAGTTGATGTGTTTGTTGAGGCACTTTGTCAGGGCCGGCGGTTTGGACCCCCTGGATCTCCGACTGCGTTTAAGACAGAGTTTGGTTGGGTTTTGGCTGGTCGGCTTGACTCCAATACTCCAAAACATGTTACATCTCACCACGCCTCCTTCATTGCCGGAGATGATCTGCTATGTCGATTTTGGGAGATAGAAGAGAATCCAAACAGTGAGGTATGCTCTCCTCTGAGGAACAATCAGTTGTGCAGCACTTCAAGGAGACTCACCACCGCAATGAAGCTGGCAGATTTGTTGTTCCTCTCCCAAAGAAGCCTCGTGCCAAGCCACTTGGAGAATCCCGCTCACAAGCCGTAAGAAGGTTCCTTTCTCTCGAACGTTCCTTACATTCCAAGGGTCAGTTCAAGGCATTCAGTGACGTAATAGAGGAGTACTTTCAGAGGAATCACGCTGAGCCTGTACCCACTGCTGATCTGAAGAAACCTTAACAAGAAGTGTTCTATCTTCCCATGCACGCTGTTCGCAAGGAGTCGAGCTCAACTACGAAAATTCGAGCAGTCATTGATGCCTCTGCAAAGTCATCGTCTGGGGGTCTCACTGAACGACACACGACCAACGGTTCATTCCTCACTCATCGACGATTCCATCGCATCGCTCTCATGACGGATGTCAGTCGAATGTACTGAGCAGTGGAACTCACATCGCCGGATTGAGATCTGCACCGATTTGTCTGGAGGAACGATCCTGATGACCAATTGCGAGATTATCGTATGACTCGCGTGGGCGACTTTGGTGTCTCTGCCTCGTCCTTTTCTGCCAACATGTCAGTCAAGAAAAACGCTCTGGACCTCTCTCTTGAGTACCCACAGGCAGCAATGGCCGTAGAGAAATCTTTCTACGCGGACGATGGTCTAACTGGAGCCAACTCTGTCGAAGAAGCAATCGAGTTGCAACGGCAACTCAAGACCTCTTCTCGAGAGGAGGTTCCTGGTACGCAAACGGAACTGTGTGGTGCCTATTTACTTGCACAATTGCTGCATCACGTTAAGCCTGCATTCAATTTACCATTGAACTGCATCTGTGCCTGGACTGACAGCACCGTCGTCCTGAGCTGGCTCGTCGGCAGTCCGAGACGCTTCAAGACATTTGTCAGGAATAGAATTTCACACATCATTGAACTGATCGCACCTGACCGATGGAGACACGTCAATGGAACAGACAATCCCGCTTACTGTGCCTCCAGGGGCCTTTTCCCCTCTGAATTGTTGAATCACGTTCTCTGGTGGAACGGTCCTGAGTGGCTGAAGTTTCCCTCCACTGACTGGCCCAAGCTGTCAACTATTCCAGATGTGGGACCATCGGACGAGGAAAGAGAAGTGTGCATCCACTCTGTTCTACATCAGAAGCCCCCTCTCATTCCACTGGATCGTTTCTCCAGCTTCACTCGTTTCAGGTATGTTACCGCCTGGATCCTCCGCTTCGTGAACAACTTCCGTTCTCGCGACGCTGCCCGAGTATCATCACCTCTCTCCGTCCAAGAGCTGTCCTTAGCCGAGAATTACTGGCTGCGCCTCGCTCAGAGAATTTCACGCAAGAGATCCAGTCACCCAGGTACGGGTCACACTTTGACCAAATCCAGCTGTCTACTCCTTCTCAATCCAATCATAGATCAAGCTGTAGTTGTTCGTGTTGGTGGCAGAATACAAAATGCTCAGTTCTGCTATTCGATTCGTCACCCAGCTGTTCTACATGGCAAACATCAAGTTACGAAGTTGATAATCTACTCCGAGCATCTACGTTTGCTCCACACTGGACCCACACTCGTCGCAGCATCTCTCAGCCGTCGCTACCACATTATCGGATCACGCAAAGCTGTGTATTCCGTCACCCGTGGCTGCATTACGTGTCGTCGAACATCCGCGAGGCCTCAACCTCAGATGCTGGGCCAATTGCCTCCTGAGCCCCTCATGCCCGGTCCGGTCTTCGAGAACATCAGTGTGGACTATGCTGGTCCTGTCTACATAAAGTATGGTTGTAAGCCTACCACTGTCAAGGCATACATTTGTGTCTTTGTGGCTCTGTCAGTCAAGGCTGTTCATCTGGAGCGTGTCTCTGATCTTACCACGGAGGCCTTCATCGCCACACTCGGTTGATTCATCGCCCGCCGCGGTCGACCGTCTACCATTTGGAGCGATCATGGCACTAACTTTGTTGGTGCTTCTCGTGAAATCAAGGAACTCATTCAATTCTTGGAGAAACAAAGGACACAATGAGCCATTTCAGAGTTTTTGTTCTGCACAGAATATCGAATGGAAGTTCATCCCTCCTCACTTCGGTGGTCTCAGGGAAGCAGCTGTCAAGAGCATGAAGTTTCATCTGAAACGCGTCGTTGCCAACACAAAGGTTTACTTTTGAAGAATTCACTACCATCCTCATGCAAGTGGAAGCCTGTCTCAATAGTCGTCCCTTAACTCCAATGTCCTGCGACTCTGATGCTGTCGAAGCTCTCACACCAGGACACTTCCTGATTGGGAAGTCCATGGAATCGCTGCCTGATACGTCTCTTTCATATCGTGCTCTCCCGCTACTTCGTCGCTGGCATCTGTGTCAGTCCGTCATTCGGAACTTCTGGCAGAGGTGGTCAGCCGAGTATGTTGCCAGTCTTCGACGTCTAACCAAGTGGCAGCACCCGACAAGGAACATTGGAGATGTTGTCCTTCTACAGGAGGACAACCTTATCCCTACCAAATGGCCCCTCGCTCGAGTTGTCCATGTTCACGTCGGCAAGGACAAATTGGTACGTGTCGCTACAGTAAAGACAATCACAGGAATCTACAAAACGACCTATCACCAAGATGGCTCTTCTCCTGCCCTCGCAAGAGTGAACATTATTAACGAACATTATTGTAATTGTATCAATATCATGCTTACTTAAAGACCATCTGGTCTTGGCCGGCTGTATGTTATGTCATGCATTTCGTATCATTTCAATCTTTCATTGTACGTAAAATTAGAGTCGGTTGAGAAAAAGGTTTGAGAAATGGTGGACCATTCTGGTCGCGAGTAGCGCTCGTTTTATCCGTATCCATCGAGAAAGAGCTCAAACAAAAGGTGTGAATTTTCTTTTGGTAATACAGTACACACACAGTCAACAAAGAAGGTAATACATACATGTAATATGTGGTTAAAGGTAAGGACTCCACTATCTGCACATCACTTTTTCTCTCTTGGAACAAAATTGAAGTTTGCGCTACATTAATTTATTAATTTGGTGTGGGTACAACAACAAAGTACTCTTCCAATGCAAAATAAACACAAAAGGTAGCCGTACAACATTAGTAGAGAAATTCCGAGCAAAATTATTGATAGTATCCAGACTGAATTAAACAAGGGAAACTGCTCGCCAGTGATATTATGTGTGTAATATCCCAGGGGTATCACTTCCGAATTGATGGCCAGGCCCAAATGATATGTCAGTAGTGCAACTAACATTGCAATTGTGATGGAGTTATGAAGTGAGTGTTTATAAGGTCGGAACACCAGATGGAGGGTGAGGTAGATAAGAATCCAAATACTTACAACTGGAAAAAGCATACTGGAGAGAGTGAGTGTAAAGGTCAGGTTCACCATCAATGGTACAAACAGTATACCAACTGAGAAAAAGCGATAATCTCTGGTGTTGTTTGTGCCATCTTTAAACGGACCTTGAAATACTTCCACAAACGTTCGCAGTGTTAATGAATTGAGGCCGAATGTGTTGAGGATTTCGCTGGAACCAAGAAAATGGGTACACAAACAACAAAACCATTGGCAGGATAAAAAATATAAATGATAATGATACAGCCATGAGGGCAAACGGCAAGTGACTCTCACCAAAATACTCAACCGAAGGTGAGTAGAAAAGATAGTATGCTGTAGTCAGCTTCATGTGCCCATCAGGCCCTTGCTGGTATGTGTAGCTGGTGATCGGAACTAGAAGGCCAATAGAAGTCAGAAGTAGACGGGTTGAGGAAAGATAATTAAATGATGCAAACACGTCAATAAGGGATGTTTTTACATTCCAATGCCTTCGTAAGGGGTGTAGAATAACAGAGAGCAGCTTCCAGGGCCATACCAGGAGTTTGAAATTGTGGTCGTAGAGTTTGACCATGACATATGTGACTCCAATCAGTACCACTGGGTAGACTGTTGTAGCATAGTCCACAGCCATGATGGCCATGGCTGAGGCATCGGGGTGAAGGCAGAAGGAGTAATACAAACGAAAGAAATCAAGATTCCAAAGTGATGCAATTGATTGGAATACCATAAGAAGTTTGGGGTGGTATAGAATACCAGCCTTTTCGAAGCTGAGGCACATTTTAAGGTATATTGGGTGACCTCCCATTTCAAAAGCTAAAACCAGTCCAGTCAGTAAAGGAGGATGTGAAGCTAATGGAGAAGAGAGTAACTAGAATGTAGAAGACAGTAAGTGGAAGAAAAGCAGCTGCCAAATACTTTATCCAGTTGTGTTTGTACTTCTCACACTTGACACATGCAAGATCGTAGGAGTACACAGGAATTGCATATCCGTCATCGCACATACCACACAACTTTCCATGTCGGTGCAAACCTGCACATGTGAAGTCATTAACTTGAGACACATCACATGGAAGTGGGTAGTAGCCCATGATAGCAGTACATGTGTACATGGAAGCACCAACTACCAGAACTCCATCATTCTCTGTCATACAGTAGCACTCAAGTAGACTAGTTTGAAGAGTAATTAATCTTGCTGTATGATGCCACCTAGTTTTGGTCCAGGCTGGCACTCTCCATTCTCAGTAGTAAACCATGGTGGACAACCATCATGACTTAGATTGTGGTCTATTTCTAGAACACTGACAAGGTCTGCAGAGCAGTTTTTGTACTCCAGACTGTCCAATAGCAAACCAGTGCAGTGCACTGTAAGAGCTAATATCACATTAACAGTTGTTAGGAGCATCTATCTAGTCTTTGTCATCACTCTGGGCACAAAAAACTCTTGCCACAATAACTCCCCTAACAGTTAAAGTGAACTGCAAAATGTAAATTTCTTGATGTTGGGTATCGACATAATAACAGTTGACAGGTATCCCTGGATTGTGAAAGCAATGTCATTGGCCATACATGGCCATGCATGCTCTGTCATTAGTAAACCATGGTGGACAACTGCCACACGCTCTTTCAGTCTTTTTCTGGTGTAGCGGAAAATTATTGAGAACTGTAGAGCTGTGTCTGTACTCTAGACTGTTTAACAGCAATGCAGTGCAAGTTACTGTCAGAAGTAATACCACAACCAAAATTTTTTGAAGCATCTTTTCTTTGCTATTACTCTGGACTAGGCCAACTATCCTCAGCCCTTCATATAAATACTCTTGTAACAGAAAACTGAACAACACGTGATGCGCAGGAGGGAAAACTATTCACACTCCCATTAATTCTGACGCTTCCCTTGAAACAGGAAGTTTACAATACTGCTGGTGCTCTCTCTGATCCTTGTTTGTTGCTGGGCTTGTGGAATGAGTATTCCACAAGTACATGTAATATGTGGTAACACCCTTTACTCTTGAAGGACCAGTTGATTATCAGTTTGGTGCATAGAAAAATGGAACATATCCTGCTTGACTGAATATAGTAGCTCTGTTGGTACATAATGTATGATATACCAACTCGGAGGGGTAGAATTGAGCCGAAACAACCTATATTTAAGCTCAACCCACTCAATCATGTTTTTTGTGCATAACCTTCGGTCTAGATGGCACTACAACCCCTCTTTCCACAATATATAAGCGAGACTCATCAAAAACAAACCCAAAAGCATGGATGTATGTACTCTGACCTCTAGCCAGGAGTGACAGGTAATTGTCAGCAGTGGAGAAAGCAGCCACTAGTCGCGGGAGAGTGTTGCTGATCTGCATGTTGATGTCTGTCAACTGTACCCCACACACACTCTCTCCACACTCCTCCTGCAAACTGTAACAATACACACATCCATGTATAAATCATAGCCGTTTGGAACACATTCACAGCGAGGGTTACAGTACTTGGTCTGTCCGTGTGTGTCAATAGCTACAGCAGCAAATGAGCTATATCAATGGCTTCAGGGCTACAAGGGCGCTAAAAATTTTGCTAAAACAACTGCATTAAGGAGATGTGGCGTACAAAAAGTGAAAAAGGTAATATGCATGATCAGCACTCAATCTGGCTTATCCCATTCAAGGCACCATACAGCATTAAAATAGTCGCAGGACGAGTATCCATCCCAGCATCCAAATGCTACATACTGATGTAGCTAGCCCGTGAATGAGCGAGAAATGTGTCGATGAGTTAGACCGTGTGGGCCTATCAATTAGTGGTGCTTTATGCACGTGCACATTAAGCTGGCAAGCCTTCCTTTTGTTGCACTTTAGTTCTCCTCATACACTGTGTGGCTATGAGACCTGTGTATGCATATACCTGATCTGGAGATATGGGGTAAGGGTGTCCAAGTAGGCCACCAGTCTCCTGTGAGCCAGTGCAAACTCCATCAGGTCACTACTGCCAGTCTATGGTGAAGTGGGCATACGTACATTGTAGTTATTCTCGGTGAAAATTCATTTTTGTGTTTATGAGCAAATACGAGCAGTTGTTACAATATGTCCAGTGCAGTCACACACATAATCATTCTATTTCTGCAGAGCCTATTCTATATACCATAATAGGGTAGAAAGTCCCCTAATTATTAGGCTGAGGCTGAAGCCCTCTAGTAATTGCTACAGAATGAGGCTGATATGCTTTAGTGGGATTTGATTCATGCCCTACACATAATCAGCTCCCTGACGTGTGGTGCCTCCTGTCCCCTAGTTCCCTTGGGAAACTTTCCTTGTCCATCAGTTTACACACAAATGTAAAGGTGTAGTATAAACAATTGTAATGGAAGCTGCATCATGTAATACTTGTCGGACTTCCCAAGATCTGTACAAGGTGTGTGATAACACACTCTAAGATTCAGTTTCATTGCCATCAACTTGTTTTCACACAATGTACGGTACAAAATACAATGTGCATATAATTATTACTGTATGTGTGTCTTTGTGAACTAAAGTATGTTGTTGGTTGCATTAAAAAGCAACAAAATCTGGTGGCTGAGATAAACAAGACTCTATTAGGCATGTAGAATGTCCCCCAGCTGTATGTCGACATCACAGCAGTGCCAGTTGGTCCACAGCCACAGCCCCAAGCACACACCTCCCTCTTCCAAGCATATCCGGAAGCCGCCGCCAAATCTCGCCTGCAGGGTCATAGAGGTCGACATATGCTAGCTTTTCCCTCCCCCTGTGCCCTCCGACCACTACAATGTCGCCGTTCACCACAGCAGCAGAGAATCCAGCTCGAGGATGGGGCATCTGGGACTCCAACCCAGCCCACTGGTGGGTGTCTGGGTCGTACCGGTAAATTGAGGGATGTCCCTCTCTTCTTGATGAGGCCCTCCCGCAGAGTATGTATATGGCCTCATCGCATTTGACGGCCTCGGAATACATGTGATAGGGGAGGGTAGTGGGTACAATCTCCCAACTGTCGCTGGATGGGGAATAGATGTGGATGCTGTACATGTCACTAGAACCGCGACCAAAGACAAAGATGGAGTTATTGTGTGTAACGGCAGCCGGGCTTCCTAGCTCTGCCCCCAATCTAGCCACAGGCCCCCATTCGTTGAGGTGTAAATCAAAGACCTCGGCGGTGTCTAGAGGAGCTCCCAGCCTGCTCTGGCCGGCAATGACGTACAGCCTGTTGTTGAGAGCCACGCACCCACTGAACATGCGAGCCTGGTTCATGTTGGGCAGAGAGGTCCACCGTTTAGACCTCTGGCAGTAAACCTCCACTGAGCTTAGAGTCGCCTTCCCGTTGTGACCACCGACTGCATACACCTTCCTGCAGTGAGCTACCACACCCCAATCGCTTTCTGGGCTCGTTCATGGACGGCCCGCGGGCTTCCAGCGAGCGGTGTGGTGGGCGTACCACTCCACGAAATGGACGACCGAGTCCCCGTCCCATCGCCGATGCACACAGGACTTGTAAGGTCTCCGCTGCTGGAAAAACAGTAAACACCTTTTTTTTACTCTTATGTACAAGCATGTTGAACAGTAGTTATGCATAAGGCTAGGTTCACAATATGTCGCATTGCCACGTCGCGAGGATACTATCTTCGCGGGAGGATGCGACATGGTACGGCGCGACGGGGCCATGCGACATATTGTGAACTTAGCTAACGCAAATGCTATCTACCCACATAAATAAGCTTAAATACTCAGCATAGGTATACTAACGATCTCATAGGCAAAAGCATTATGAACAGTATTTACATAAATACATGCCCCACATAAACAAGCACAAATACTTAAAGACCAGCTGAATGGACACGCACTCATACTAATGATCTTTGTTTATACAATTTGTTTGGTATCGCAATGTTTTACGCATGCAACTCTCTATTATACTCACCTGTGGTCTGGTGTAGTGCGGAGACAGTTGGACAGAAAGAGCTTGGCGAACCAGCTCCATGCACTTGGGCTAACCCGACACTATTACGTGAGGCCACACCCTCTCCACCAGTACACCAGGGAGGTTAGAAGGGAGAGCCGAACACAGCCCAGAACCCTGGGAGCGTGTCGAGAGCGAGAGCCAGCGTCGTGGTCCAACCACCGCAGTGCTGCCTCCACTACGACCTCTTCTTCCCCAGACACACAGAGATGGTTGCTGGACAAACACTCCTCCAGGTGCTCCAAGGACAACTCCAGGAAATCCTCCTGCTCGCTCACAGCCACGAAGTTCAGATTTCGACAGAGGCTGGCCGCTCTGTTTAATTCGGGGCAGGAGTACGTGTCTGCGACATGAAGTAGTTCCAAGCAGTTGGCTGGAGTTAGACAGCTACAGAGAAAGTCACAGCACACCTGTTTCACCTCTGAGAACTGCAGCATGTCTGCAGCACTTGTCAGTTGCAGAGCACTTGTGTAGGACAGCGACAAGGACGAAGAGTACGCAAAATCGACCAAATCTTGAACGGCATTAGACGGGATCTCCCCGAGGTCTACCTCTCCACTCTCACTCTCTTTCATCCCAGAGGTGAACATTGCAGAAAAGAACGGACTAGCGGCACACAACACAATCCTGTGGGCATGCAGACATAGCCCACCGCCAACCCGCAGCGTCACGTCACAGAGTGACCCAGACTCCCTCATTTTTCTCAGCTCACGCAGCAGAGTCAGTGAGTGGCTAGTACTAACGAAGGTTTGACTGGTGGTCCTCGCATCATCTGGTTCTGCATGCTCCATAATGCACTGATTCATGAAGATTATATTAGCTTCTTATACTAAGCAAGGCATGTTTTATACAGGAAGGGCCATGGGAAAGTGCTCACGTGTACATACGCGTAGTTGCATATCAAGATTTACAGTACATTATGATACATGTATGTATGTATATACAGTGCAATGAGTAAGAGCAAGATGGCATGCGTGATAGTTGGTTGCTGGCCCAGCAGAAGTGGTTGGTCGATAAGGCTCTAAAAATAGTACACGTTACGTCATTTCTATACAGAGGACATAATTATGTATGAAGTGTGCATGAGTGTAGTAGTATATACTACCTGATCCTAAAGTAAAAACAACAACCTTTGCTCATAAGAAGTTTAACAAAAGCTCATTTGGGGCCCCAAGGATCAACTTGCGTTATTAATAATGAATGCACATGCAACAAAAAAAAGAAAAAAAAGCGGGTGAGAACGACACTGAGGTAGGATTCGAACTCGGACCTCGGGTGTTACAGCCATTTTTACAGCATGCGCCACTCGCGCTACTTGCGCAGTGTGTGGTAAAACACTTCAGTGTTTAATCTGAGTCCCAATCAAAGCATTATACATGCACTTGTGCTTACCGGAGTGGAGTAAGGGTTGGCATGTAGTTTCCCACTGTACTGGGAGAAGGCAGAGACAAGAGGCTTGGTGTAGGATGACGAGGAACTGTGCAACAGTTTGCAGAGCTATGCACACGCAACACATAGGCAGAAACGAACGGTGAGAGAAGGGGAAAGGAGAGTCACAAAAAAAAATGGAAGGGAGAAGAGAAGGAATGTAGAATGGAATTGCGTGCTTGCAGGTAACTTTACTTTTTGATTGACAGTTGAAATCTGCACACCAGTGCTGGTATCTATGGGATATGTCTTGCAGCGCTGTATTGTACAAGAAAATTATGGCGTAAAAAAAGGGGAAAATGATAGGTGTAAGTAATACAACACAGACGGGTGGGTAAATAGATTATTTGTTAGACAATTTTATGTTGTCTCCCCGGTCATATTATCTTACAAAATTTTTTGTGTACTACATGCACATGTATAAGCATCACTGAAAGTTTCTACGTTTCAGTCGGGTCAGAGTCCAATTCATAACCAAGTATACGGATACAATGTGCACACGGATAGACTGTTGGTTGGTTTAAAATCCGGCCCACTAAAGAAACTTCCCGAGTGAGAGTCTCGTGTGATGTTGTGTCTTACCTGCTGTAGATAGGAGTGGAGGGTGGATAGCTGGGTGGCAAAGGAGGTGACCAGCTCGAGGCTGGCTCGCAGGGACACCAGGACCCTTCCCTGCAACTTGGCATCCACCACTGGCACATTCAGAGCCGCATACGTCTCACGTCGGACTGCAGGGACATGTGTACAGGGTGTCAATATGATGAAACTGCATATGTACATTATACGATAAAAATGGCTGTTTCAAAATGAGTGGAGAAGTTATACTGTCAGAATATATTTGCGTGCGAAAAGCTATGAAATATGGTGGGAAAGCTTGATCAAAGAATGGGAGTTTTTGGTTATTGCGCAGGCAAAAGAATCAGTGCTTAGAAAAAACAAGCCTCTAGGATCAGTTTTTGGACTAGTGTATGCACAGTAAGTGAAATTAGTAAATGTTTTCATCGCACTCTACATGTAAAGAATTTACCAGTTTCAGGTTGTCGTTCGGAACCAACCAAACCTAAAAAAATGAAAAGCACTAGAAATGTCAAACCTATACACATATGTGTGGTACAGTTAAACGATTGGCTTGGCTATGTGTTGTCAATTAACTCTCTTGCTAGTCTAGTACATTAACCTTCGCTGGGTATGTGTGAAGAGGGTTTAATGGAAGCACTTGAAAGTGGATAATCTTCATCACTCATAGTCAACATTACGCACAAACTCAACATGAAGAGTGGTTTTGTGGTGCTCGTTTTTCTGACATTATTATAAAAGTAGAATGGACATGGGGCAACATGCGTACCAATTAATGGTAATGGCAATCCAAAAGAGTTGTTGAGAAGCTTCTTACAATACTGGCCACGCATTAAAAAAGAAAACTAATGTTTTGCACTGTTTCATCTTATCCATGGGTTGATCATAAAATCTGCAATCTGAAAGAGTTATGTTGATAGGGTTCTTACATATGCAAAATACTGGCAAAACAAATAACTGAAGGTCTTTAATGAGCGAAAAACATAAATTCTTAAGGTTGAAAAAATTTGGCCAGCCCCGCATCTCTCCAGACAGATGTCTACGGACGCAGTGCCATGCCCAACTATACGCTACCCTTTGAGAAGCGTGGATCAATGGTAGATTCGTGGTAAGGAGAAGAACCAGAGCTGTTCCCAGCCAATGCTCTGGACCACCTGTAAGTTTCAGTGCTGGTCCGGGATTCGAACCGGGCACCTTACGCTGACAGTCCCCACGTCTATAACCACTTAGCCACTTGGGCTGGCCACGAGAGCTGATGAAATGAAAAGCACTAAATTGCAACCCTCTGTGAACTGCGCATGCGCGATACTGCTAATTGATGGGCTTGGGTATTGTATGCGTTTACTCGTGGTCTCCCGCTAGTAGCACACGGAGAGTCTGACACGGGATAGCTACGGTAGTAGATAGCATGCGAGAGTCGATACATGCCATTCGTTGTGACTTCTGAGCCCCCAAGGTACACAGAGCAAGTGGATCAGGTCGCAGTAAGCCCAGTGTGATTATGCACATTGGCTTTTTCGCTTGTTTTCACGGCATATCTCTCGAATGCAGTCGTTTCAGGAAAATCGCCTTTTCTTTTTCAGGCTCGCAGTCTTAGTTCTGAAGCCGCTGGTATTGCTAATAGGCCGCCTCGTAGCCTGTAGTGCCAGAATAAGCGTCGACACACAGACAGACAGACAGACAAACCAACTGTACCCCTCGCTGAACATGCGCGCCGAGGGTGAAAAATGTTCCCGTTACATACATTATTACATTATTATAAATGACCCACCCCCAGGATTCGATCTAGTCTGCGAGTCTTTATCCATCAGGCCACACCCATACTTGTGTTGGGAAGGTTCAATACTGTATGCACATGCAAACCCTCGGCGCACTGCGCGTGCGTAAGTATACGCATGCTACTTGATGGGACTATTTTGACTCCACTGTAATACTTGTGGTCTCCTACCAGCCCCTCTGAGAGTCTGTCATGGGCTAGTTACACTAGTAGATAGCATGCGGCAGTCGATACACAGCCCGAGCTGCAACTTTTGGTGCCTCTAAGGTACACAGAGCAAGCGGTTCTGGTCGAGGTAAGCCTGTGCTAATTTGCATATTAGCTTTATCACTATGTTTTCACACAATATCTCTCGAACGCAATGCTTTTACAAAATTCGCCAAATTTAAAACCAAGCTAGTGTAGCGCTGAACCTTTTGATATCGCTATTGTTGTCTTGTTGAGTGTGTGGCAGAAAACGCGGCAACAGACAGACAGACAGACAGACACACTAACGAACCAAGTACCGTAACCCTCACTGCACATGTGTGCCGATGGTTAATACAGTGAAGATGCACATGCAGACAAGCAATATACACTCCATATCCACAAAGGTAATAGTAATACTGACCAATGGGAGAAGACTCCCGGAGTCTGCCACTTAGCTCTTGCTCCCTGGACCAATACAACAGTATACAATGTACCACGTGTAATCAGCTGAATACCTCTGCAGTGTATTCTTTAGTGATTTCAGCTCACTGCTGTATTTGGCTAACTTTGCCTGTAAACGTAAGAAATTTGACTGAAGCACTAGTTCATAGTGTGTGTGTGGGTTGTGGTCAGACCTCCAACATGGCTCTGTTGTTTGTCATGGCCTCTACTTCCGTCTTGTGTTCTCTCTCTTTTTGTTCCATTTCCTCACTGAATGACGACATATCACTGCACACGCACACACACACACACTGACTTTGATGACAGAAACTGCAACTGTCTACATACGATTCGAGTTTGGCTCTTGTTGTTTGAAGAGCAGCGGCAGATTTCTGCGACTCATGAGCCAACTCTGAGACCTGCACAATCAACATTATAGCTATATACAGTACAAATATCTTCCTCATGCTGCAGTATATTGCAGAGATGCACTGATCTAGCCAGTGGTTAAATTCAGGTCTGGCACCAGAGTGCACAAGGGGGACATAGTCACTCTGTCTCTTCATTTGTCCCCTGAATATGCTTCACATGGGACACTTTGCCCCCAAATAGTACTTAGCTGTAATTGGGACCATCAACAAATACAATCTCTCAAATTTCACGCAACAATGTCATAATACCACTGCTCACTTTGAGGTGGAGTTGTTCATTCTGTGCAATCTTGGCAGCTAGTTCCTGGGTCTGTACGTCACCAGAGACGGTGCCCACCACTCCATCCACTGCATTAGGCCCTCCAGCACCTCCTCCCACCTGTACACCATGGCAGGGTGGAATATACACCAGCAAACTATTCATCACCTATTCACGTAGGGTGAAAGTTTATAAATGCCGCATGCATTATAACTACAGGGTGGAGGAGGTAGTGTTGTCATTATCAAATGGCACCACAGGTGTATCTAAGTGTGATTCTCGTCACACATTGGAATGCCCTCTTGGCTATTGTTAGCGGTAGCAAAACTGGACAGAAATCTCATTACGCATAATGTCAGGGAAGTTCTCTAATCACTTTCCCAATGCAAATGTGAAAACTGACATAGCTCATTGCACATACTGTACTTGAATGAGATTTAGCTAAAGGTCACACATTACTAAACCCACTGTATGTGGTGACACACTGTCAACAGCAGCTATGTACACAAAACATGAACTCCCAATCACCCAAGATATGCACAATTTTACCTAGTCGGGTCACTTCTGCTCTCACCTAAAGGTACACATTATGCACAACAATAATAAACAACAACTCCACCTTCTTTTTCCTCCTGGAGAGAGGGCTACCAAGATCATCTTGCAGCATCTCTACTCTCTTACTCAACTACAGAAATATGACAGTGAGCACACATCAATACTGTGCTACAGGTAATTTCCTACAGGTAATTTACATTGTTAGCAGCATGAATGCAATGTACTTTTGGCGAGAAAACGCGACAGTTACTGGCACATGCAGCAACGAATGCAAAATTCAGTTCTTTCATGTGTACATATTACGGTAAGAGTGGGTAACGTTGGATACAACATAAGCACAAAAAAGAAGCTTGCGCAATTCAGATGACTACACGGGTAGGCTCACTTCACGTTAACTTCTTGTCCTCAATTTTGTCAATGTTGACATTAGCAGTGGGAAGAGTTGTGTTAATCACCTGTTGGTTCCTGAATTCCAGTGACTCATTCTCCTGTACATGTTTCCTTAGAGACAAGGCTTTCTCTCTAACACTCTCCTAGGCAACCAACACAAACAAACAACAAGATCTCTGTATGGCACATACATACCCTGTGCAGTAACGGTAGAGCAAAATGCATCATTTGTACCCATGAGAAGGTAGGTGTTGTTATTGATGGGCGTGACCAAAAAACACAGGGATTTGTAGCATGATTTATCGTCCCCATGCACAGTTTAGTCGATTTAAAGCAAAACCAAGCCAGTTCTTGCCGTTAGTTTTGCTCCCCTTAGAACTCATTAGGACGCCTAAATCTCTAGATCTCGGTAATCTTTTGTGACGACAACAACAACAGACATGAGAAAGGCTTGGGTGAGTGGGGAGAGTTCACCGGTGAGGGTTCACCGGTGATAAAAGACTCTTTAACCCACCATCCCTGGTCCTCAAGGCCGAGGCACCCTTCTATGCTTATAGGTCTTGCTAGCTGACCTCTCTAATGGTACTGCCCTACACTACTCATATATTATGTCATTTTTGTGCTGCTGCGTTCCTATGGATGTTATTTTAAAAACCTTTTATACCTTCTATATATATATGATATATCACCTTTTGATAACTTTTATACCACCTGTATCCGTACCGTCTGTTGTAGTCATTTCACCACCATCGTGCATCAGCTCACGTGTTTTTGCAAGTCCCAAGTAAGCCCTTATGTATGTTAATTGTAGTCCCTTTTCAAGTCTGGTTTTACTCCTTTCTTTCTTTCTTTCTTTCTATGTATATAGCGTGAGCTGTTCAGTTTTCATATGTACAGTGTAACACACATGTACACAAACAGATCACATATATAATTACATGGCCCCTTGTGCATGTGCAGAGGCTAATGACTTTGTACTAGCCAATGTCAATTAACACTGTACAGCAGAATTATGTTCTTGGTACACAAACAACTTCGAAATCCCAACGTGCAACTTTAAAACACAACTAGCTCCTGTTAACCTCTGTTCATTGAACATGTATTTTGATGGCCCCCTGGAATTCACAATAACAAACATCCCAGTAGAGGCACGTCAACGTAAGGAGAAAGTTGTGCATTGTATAAATAACTGTGTGAGTATGACCTACTGATATGGACAACAATACTCCAGCAGAGAGCGAGAGACTTGTTCCAAAAACAGCTCATTATTATTATACACCTCACTGTGAGGTGATCCCCCCATAACCCTCATATAAAAGATGGTGCAGCCTAAGTTGCAGAGTGTAATGTCATAATGTTATATACGAGATGGAAGCCTATTGAACATATGCTGAGTGACCACAGCTACACACACATAAATATACCTGCAGTGATTCTCTGAGGGACTTCTCCTCTGTTACAGCCTTCTTTAGCACATCAACATGGCTCCTTAGCTGGCAGGGGAGGTACGTAGACAGGAGAGATGTAGAGACGGAGGAAGGCAAGGCAAAGAAGCGAGAGAGGAAATCAAGAGATAAAGAGATTTGCTGGACTGTGCATTAGGAGTCTTGTGGGTCCCCACTGGTGTAGAAGGCTCCGTATTTACAAACTACAGCCCTATACTTGGAAATTATATCACACATGTAGCGTCTATCTACACTTTTCTACTAGCGCATATAGCTACACGGAACATAAACAAGTAGATTCTATATACAATCGAGAGGTGGGCGTTTTATAGAAAACAGTCAGCATCAGTGCCTCACCTTTGCGTACTCTTGAGCTAGTCGCTGGTACTTGGTCTGTAGCTCGGAGCCCATTACTCGAGAGCGCAGAGCCTTCGCTATATAGCTCAGCAGCATAGAGGTAGAGAGGAGTTGAGCTGTCACACGCGCATGCGTGGGTGTGCCAAAGGGGGGTTGGGGGTTCCCCTCCGTGTTTCGCAGCTCGTGGGGTCGCACGGTCGAGGTCAGGCTTGATATCTCAAGTATATACCATGCAACTCTCAATAGTGGCTGGGAGACGATGAAGGACAGTCTGGTGGCTGGCAGTGTGTCTGGAGCTCTCACCAGGCTCTTTACCTGTCCCCTGGACGTCCTCAAAATACGCTTCCAGCTTCAACTGGAGCCCATATCCCAAGTACGGCTCGTCAGCCTCTTCATTGGAGAGACTAAGACCATGTTTGTCCGGCTCCCAGTTGTCCCAGAGCTCCAAGTACAAGAGTGTACTGGATGCAGTGAGGACCATTCTTAGGGAGGAGGGAATCAGAGCCTTCTGGTACAGCTACTACAGCTCAATGCATTATTAATATGGATTCTTTCTGCATGATTCTCAGTGCCCTACTTGCTATACTATAACGCAGGAAAGGTATGTTTGTTGGGCAGGTGTTGTACGTGGTGTACAGTGGAACACAGGTAAGACTACATAGCTAACGGTGGCCTCTCGTTATCTTATGGCCCACTCTCCACCAGTTTTACACATTTGAGACATGCAAAGCAAGAGTCCACGAAACCTTCCCCAACCTTTCACCCCAGTTGGGATGTTGGTTAGTTTGTAACTCTCTCGGTTATTATGCATGACTCCAGTATTACTGTTGAGCAGTGACCAACTTTGGTGTGGGGACAGTGGCTGGAGGTGTGGCTGCATTTGCCAGTCACCCTCTGGATGTAATCAGGACACGATTTGTAGGACAGGGGGAGCCTAAGGTAACAACACATGGAATGCAATGAGGTACATGGAGCTGTGTTGACACTGTGTTTTTGCTCTCAGATCTACCCCAGTGTCCCCAGAGCTGTCATACTGATGTACCACGAGAAGGGTGTTCTCACATTTTATAGAGGTAAATCAATATTATACTGAGGACCCTCTTATATACAATTAGCACTCTGAGTAAAGGACACCTGTTAGGAAGGTCGATCATACTTCACTTTATTATTAAAATTGACCGAGAACCTCTGTACTGGAACGAATGGCACGTCATATATTTTCTGGTGAGCAAGTGCAGGAGTCACACGCACACGGCATACACGACTGTAAACTTCCAATCAGTTACAAGCATTTTATAAAACATGTAGTACATAATGGTACGAGTGTGACAGTGCTGCCCACATAGAATAATTGTATCGAGACGACAGGGTTGCTATGCTTGGTGATTAAAGCTAATGATCCAAGTGTATGTTGTTCATATGAAGGCAGCAGACTACTGCTGTAAGTACGTAAAGTTAAAGGGAATGTGCCAGTAAGTATAATAAGGGCCAACTATTAAAATGTAGGGCCCAGTGAAATAATGCAATTATTTTCCGTTTTTAGTAACTGTTTCTATTTAACCCTTTGTACTGCCATATTCCCTTTAATACATAGGTCTTTTACCATCTCTGATGTACACTGCTGCACAGGCTGGACTCTCATTTGGGTTCTACCACGGATATATCAAGTTGCTGACACACTATGCGCCATTTATACATGTACGTTGGTACTATATTAGAACAGTATATACTGCAGTGTGTGTGGAGGGTAGCCTCGTTCCGAGACCTTCCCCACCATGAGTAAGGTGTTGCACAAATGCATGTGTCATCAACATCAATCAGGTAAAAGCAAATAGCACAATCATGTATTTACTATATACACGTAGGACAACTGTGTTTGAGCTGCCCTATATATAATATATAGGTGGGATTTGAAACCATGGCACTCTGCATTCTAGGCAAGCACTCTACCAGCTGAGCTATCAGGGAAACTGTGTAGGAGTTCGAGGTCGTTCAGATATTTTCTGCAACGTTTTGTGCATGGTATAATTATATCGAAATAAGGGTGCATGGAGGAGTGTCCTGTTTGTTAACCATCCACGATGCAGCAATCTCTGCTCTTCCCACTGTGTGGAGCTGTGGCTGGAGTCTGCAGCAAGACCATCGTCCTTCCCTTTGACCTCATCAAGAAACGTCTAGCGGTAGGTAGAGTGTATTTATGACAGTCTCGTCTCAAAATCCCCAAATCCTTATGTCAAATTAATACTGTAGAGACTATACACAGTATTATAACAATACTCAAATTGTACTAGAGAGTTAATAGGGAAAATTGACCATGGCCTTCTTCACATGATCACCATCTTAAAGCAACACAAAAATTAAATTTCGCAGCTAAAAGGTCTTTATGTATATATACATACCTATAGCTGCTGTTAAAGATGAGACAGTATTTAGCGTTTTTGAAATTTGACCAGTGAAAGATATGATTACTGCCACATTAACTGGCACAGGTCCAGGGATTTGAGGAGGCCAGGAAACAGTTTGGAAAAACTGCTCGCTACAGTGGAGCCATACACTGCTTCAGGAAAATTGTACGGGATGAGGGAGCTATGGCATTCTACAAGGGCACTGCACCATCCATCATAAAGGTATATATCATAGTGAAACTTCTGAATGAGGGAGACTTCGGGGTATTGAAAGTGTACTTTATTCAGAGGAACCCTTGGTTGGGTCATGTGTCTATCATGTGAGCCCCGTGTAGTATAAATGTTGTATTGTTGTACCCCTGCAGGCCGGGTTCAGCGTATCACTGTCCTTTCTGTTCTATGAACACACACTACACTGGCTAAAATCAAGACATAATTAGCAGCATTCCATGTTTATCATGAAAACTATTTTGTTACATTTTTACTGCATCTTTTGGCAAAAAGGAGTGTAAAAGGCAGTGAGTGTATAAGTGGACAAGTTGATGTGGGTTGCACCGTTGGAGCACACAAAGGAATAGGTGATACGATCGTCACTGGTTCTTCATCTGGTAGCCGTGTTCATAGATGTACTGTGCCAGCTCCTTCTTGTCAGCCACTCCCTCATACAGTGACCCCAGACAGTCCGAGTGTTGTTTCGGAGACAAAGACTCTGGGCACCGACTCTCGTGCCAGCGGTGGATGAGGGAGGGGTCTGGTGCCTTCAACACCTCCAGTTTAGCCTTGAGAATGGCATCGTACAGCATGACATCCTCCAGACCCCACCCCTCAATCTGGATGTCCAGGCCACCCACCGCCGTGTAGTCCGACTTGTATATGCAGAGCATCCCGTAGCTATAGTAGAACCAGTGGCCACTCTGCCTGTTGATTGGAGGTTTTCCCGACTTTGGGTTTTTGGTGTGGGAGTGTCTCGGGTCGTAGAGTTTGAAGACCACGGGGTAAAACACCCTCTGACCCTGGATAGTGTTACGCCTGCAGCGGTCCATGAAGGAACGCTCTATGGTGATGTCGACGTCGCAGATGAAGACGAGGTCGTCGTTTCCTAGAGAAGAAATCCCGTGATGGAGCGCCCGACCACGGGAGAAGGTCCCCTCACCGTGGATGAGGGATATTCGGGCCGACTTGTGGCGGGAGCGGTAGTGATCAATTGTCTTCTCCAGTTCAGAGGTGTCCTCCTGATAGACCACAAGCACCAGGTGGACTGCGTCCTTGTGCTTCAGAAAGTCTGTCTCAAAGTTTCCCATAAACTCTAAAAAGCGATTGTTGACATTAGAGATTGGCACTACGACGTTGACGACTCTATTGGAGGCGGCTATGTCTGGTAGGGCTATGGGATCTGACGGAACCTGCACAAAACTGACACGTCTAGAGAAAGGTTTGGCCACGCAGTTTAAGCATGTGTCTACGTAGCTTGCGTCGACGATGTACTCGTAGCCTCGTGTGGGGTTGTACCTGACATACCCACCGGTGAGGTCCTTCATTCGAACACTCTTCCCAAGCTCTCTACTCACTAACTGGGTCGCATGTTCTAGTGCTGTCTTGATGCCAGCGTCAGCATTGTGGTCTGCATGTCTCCAGTGCACCATACTCACAGTACTATCGTCAAAGACGGCCAAAGGAGTGAAATACTGCCAGCTCTGTAGATCAAACTTGTCTTTTGCGTAGTACTTGGGAGGAACGTGGGGCTCTGAGTGGTGAGTGTGGGATAGATTACCTGCGTAAACATTAACACTTCTTGCAAAGGAGGGAATAGTTCTGGGTAGGGGCATCATTTCTATTTCAGGTTCGCGGTAGAGTCTGGTGTTCACAGCATATGTGGTCCAACCAATGAGAATCCCAGCAACAAATGCCAGTGTCCACCGAGGTACAGTGTTCAACCTGCTCCACGGATATGACATTGTACTTCCTTGCCCTGTTGATACACATACACACACAGACATACACCCATCCATTAGTACATGAAGATGAACAGTTGGCCTCTGTCATATCCCTATATTGTACGTAAAAACAATGACCCTTACTCCTAAAGAATGGCGATATAATTATGATAGGACGAGAACAAAGGGTGACATGCACACGGCTGGTGGCAGTACAAGCTAGGGTCAGCTAGGCTACCAGCTTGCAGCACCTCACCTCCTATGTAGCTTGTAAGTCCGCTAGTGAGTGTCCCGCTCCACCTTCGGAACAACCTGGCTACGTTCCCGGCCCCTGGCGTTCTATGTGAGGTGAGAGTAGACCGGGGAACAACAAGGCGTGTCAGCAGGAAGACGACCCGGCGGTGGCAGGAGACGCTGATACCTGGAGGTCGCGACAAGGAAGACTGATTAAAACTCGGGAGAACACATCCAAGAGCTAGTACGATCACTTCATAGCCAGCTCAGCGGAGCTCCGGACAGGCCAGAAAACGGTTGGGGAATCATTCTCGTGGTCTGAAGACACAAACGGCACCCCGATGGATGCTGAATTGACAAAATGTAACGCATGGGCTAGTGGTAGGGAATACCCCCCAGCCAATGGGGATACATCATAGAAACACTATAAATGCACACACATTTTAGATTTGACAGTTCTGGGGGGTTGTTCGGTTCTGGCTGAGTATTCCAGCCTGCCTGCCACCATGGTGTGCTGGAGGTGCAGGTCCTCGTCAAAGAAACACAGATCTGCCCTCTTCCCAGTCTCAATGCCCCCTACATGCTTCAGTCCCACTATCCTGTGTGTTTATAACTTGTAATGAAACACTGAAATATTATTATAGGTATCCCCTATTTCTCCCCTTGCGTTGGTACAACACTACCGAACATGTTAGTAGGATTGGCTCCAGTCAGACTACGTAGACATAGATGTGTCGTAGATGCATCAGACAATGTATTAAAGCACAGAACATTTTGTGAGTGTTAAACTCACCTCGTATGATAATAATTATAATGCTCAAACATTAGATGTCTAGGACGAGCTACCAATAGAGTTAAAAACAGACTTAAAAAATTAGCGATGGTTGGCCTGCCTCATCTCTCACCTGGCAGGGTTCTCTGAGAGCATGGCCACTGCCTGGCCCACTGGGACGTCCAGTATCTCCACCAGGTTGTGCAGTATGTCCACCATGGAGCAGCAGCTACCAGCTATGGTGTCCGACCCCACCAGGGACATGGTACGGCCATTAGGGGATACCTGCACTGAATGGGAGAGATTGCATCTTAGTAATGTTGTTCATATGTTGTCAGATACAAGTAAGTAAACTTGAAGCATGTAACGAGGTAGCAAGGGAAAAGCAAAGCAAACAAGTCAACTACACCCAGGACAACTCTTTTTAAAAAGAAGAGCTGCCCTAGGTTGGATTCGAACCCACTACACTCTGCTGTCCAAAACCCAGTAGCACAGTATACTCTCAATCAGCATGTACATTTCATGCCTCAAGTATACAACTTTCTCTGGTGTTGTTATAGTATGTGCAGCACTCCACTACTGGTGTGTTGCATGCATTAGCTCACACTGTCTGTCTAGGTAGCGGATGACTTGCCCTGGAACAGGCTGCGAGACTGAGTCCGTCACAAAACAAATGTTCTTGAAGCTCCGACTCCTCAGAATGGTGCTCACTGTCAGGGGATGGCTGTAGCAATACAAGATACTATACATAAGTAAGCTATCCGTGCCAGTACTTATGTGTTTACATTACTACTGTATACTTCTATGCACTGATCCTATACCTGGTTCGTTACAGGGAGCGACACTACTCAGTATCTAGTACATTCCAAGTAGAGTACTCTGTGTATGTCCCCATATTGGCTAGCTGCCCTGCATTATAATACTAGTATAGGTAATGCAGCTAATAAGCTACATGCATCACATTACATTGATGCTGCATGTGATCAGACGTTGCAGAGTGTGGTAAGTCTCACAGGTGAGCTAGATCTCCAATGACCTCCACGGTTGGTGGCTGGAGCTCCCGGTACTGTGGGAGGCTGGGGAGCTTCTCCACCAGGCCAAAGTTCACCAGACTCGGCTGTCTGTGAGTACTGATAGTGAATCCTTGAGCAGAGTTTGCACATTCCAACAACGCTTGAATGGGGTACTTATGAATTCAGGGAGATTTACACACAAAAAGGTGTGTGTACTCAGCAAATGCAAAATTCCATCAAGTTATGCACCACCTGTGGACAGAACGTACCCATGGACAGCATGTAATGTACACACTTATGGACAGAAAGCCATGCATAGACCTACTGTATATACACCATGCACAGACCTACGGACAGAAAGCTATTAACACACCTATGGTGGAAAGAGGACACGTTGAAGAGATGTGTTATGTGCATGGTGTGTCCCGGTCGAGCCACAGCCAGAGCTCCCAGAATCTCACTCTCAGTGGCCACTTTATCGTGACCCAGGGCTGGCAGAATACCTCTGTAGTGTGACAAGAGTAAATGATACCATAGCACCAACCAATTCGCTGATTGGGAGTTTCAAAGTTTTGGCCTTTTTTACTTGCCTCAGTACAGCTGATAAGTGGGTGGCAGCAGAGTCCTATAACACAACTAACTGTGTAGCAGCGTATAACTATATACATAGGAGGTGGAAAAACCTTGAAATTTGATTGAAAGACCATCTGAAAAAGATAGTTGATCCCTCCACAACTTTCTAATCCTATCACTTTTCTTCATTAAAAGTTTCCCAGTGTATGAGTTTTGCACTACTACAGGTCAGAGGGACATGCATCATTGATCTGTTGGATGACCTGTTCACAAGAGCCTGAATGCGGAGGTAGTTGTTGGAGGTGTCAAGGTGAGGGCTGATGGTCATCATACGAAGACTGGGCATGGAGTCAAGTAGACTCTGGAACTCTGTCAGTGTCAGGTCCTGGTGACTGGGAGGAAGGCCACCTAGATCATTCACCACCGGACCCTAGCAGTTATTAATCACATCATACACAGAAATGTCATAGCAGTGAGCCTTCTAATGGCAGCATGTTGCTTGTAGATACAGGAAACTGAATACACAGGGCAACTTTGTTGCTTGCAATTATTATGGATGAAGAGGATATCGCATAGCTGGTGTTATCATTGAAATGGGGCTCGAATTACACACGCAGTTCGGTGTTTTAATACACCATTGATATCTCTGTTGTAATGTGGAAATATTTGGCCTCAGAGATCAAAAGGCTGTGGTTCCATTTATAACAGTATACAAATATTGTATATACCTCAGCATGAATCCCTTCCAGCACTGCCCCATAACCAGTCTTGCCACACCTCTCATTGAGAACATCCAGAGTGGCCTGAGTCTTAGCATGGCCTCGGGGCAGCACCACTGTAGCTAGGAACGACGTGGTCCCATAGCGTGGGAACAGACGCTGAGAGTGCTCTGTATGGTTTGGTTAAGCAATGGAGGATTAACGCCATGCAATGCACGTGATCTTACCAGGCTGCAGCCAGAAATCCACCACATCCTCAGCACCACCTGCAAAGATATAATTACTACATTCTCACGGTTGCAACTGGCATCGGTGAGAATGGTGTGGTATGATGGGAGCTATAGAGACGGTTGCAGGAGAGCTCTTTTACCGAGTCCGTGTGTATGGGTGTCGACGAACCCCGGGCAAAGGAGTGGAGTGTGCATTGTTGGATAGTCCGTGACTGGCGCTGAGGAGCGGCCTCTGAATACTCCGGATATCCTCCCTCCCTCCACTGCCACGTACACTGGGTCCTCCTCCAGCACGCCTCCTGGAAGCACTGCCCTGTCAGCCTGGATCAGTAGCGTCTCCATCGCTCACGAACTAGCTCCACCCACTTTTGTGCAAACAGAGGCGTGCGCATGCGCATTTACGTGACATGGAGCTCGCAGTTTTTTCACTGCAAAAATGATGCTACCTACTACACAAATGAATGGCTGACTTGTCTATCCATGTATTAGGGATTTGCAAAATTGACGGACTGACATGTTGCACGCTTGCACTGCAAAAATCCCAACTGTTGGTGACGATGATACTGGCTACAAAACAAACTATGTATGAACACATGTTCTCCATAACCAACAACATGCATTTCTCTCCATTCTCCATAACCAGGGTAGTGTTCAGGGCTGCAGTTGGTGACTCCTCACAGTTGCCAAATTCTTCACATCTGGAGCAGCTGAGTCTCCAGTCACTGAGGTAAACTCAGAAGCTCTCCTTATGATCAATGAAGACACTCTCCTTATGATCAATGAAGACACTGGTATTAGGCTGCAGTAACCTGATCCCAGTCTTGATCATGATTACTTTTTATTTTAAAGGTTCATTTTCCCACTGTGGCAGGTGAGCGGAGAAAAATCATGTCATCTACCCTCCAATCTGAGACATGGCCAGAGCAGTATCTCCACCACCCAGTCCTCCTCCTCCTCCTCCTCCTCCTCCCCCACCTCGAGGAGGGTGAGGGTGGCTGTGGAGGATAGCTCCGTTTGTCTCTACCGCACCATCTCTGTCTCTGAGTCCGACAGAGCTGGTGCTGTCGTCAAGGAGGCCATGAAGAAACACGGAATTAAGGGAGATCCCTCTCATTATCACTTGCAGTTGGCCAGTCGTCTTAACAAACGTAAGCCATTGTGAAACTATCTCTTACACCATCGGAATCACCGTGAAGTCCGGTATATATTGAAAGTGATGGTGACATGTGGATACCCACGTTTTCCCCTTCTGCAGGCAGCAGGCTGTCTTGTGATGCCAACGTCTTTTATGCTCTTGGAGACACTTCAATATTGATATTGTGCAATAATAATCACATGGGAACATAACTAAAATTCACTTTCACAACTAGCATTCACTTCCAGCTTTGAACAATTATCGTCGTTGGCAAATTAACCGCAACGTCCACGAATAATCGTTACATTGCGTCTGGAGAGCGAGCGAAGATGGTGTCTAATTTATTAGCTGGAAAGAAGGAGAGGGTAGCTCAGTAGTATGCCTGGCTACAGAGACGTGACTCCTGTGGAGCCACTGAAACCTGGGCTGTTATGTTCTGAGTGCAACTTACTGCTGAAAGAGCCCGTGCAGACGGGGGAGGGAGATCGCCTCTGTCGCTCCTGCTACGATGATATCAAAAAGAACGGAGTCTCCCAGAATGGCATAAAACTCGGAGAGGAACCGGTTAGTACTTTCTGCTGATTCACTGCCCCTCCCCAGTGCACTGTCACCGCACTGCTGCTCCGGGGCGTTGCAAGTATTAGCACGCAAACCCATGATAACCAAATCCTGCACCTACCGCGCAGTGTTATCCTGACCGAGCCGTGGGTAAAGAGATAACGCAACTCAAAGTAAGGTGTGCTAACTACTCAAGCGGGTGTCCCTGGCAAGGAAAGCTACAAGAGTATGAAGTAAGTAATGCGGTCCTCCAAACATCAATATTTCATAGTTGTTTTGCTCCTCAAGGATCATGATTGTCAGCATAAGCCTCAATTGTGCCCCAACGAAGGCTGCGGGGAGATGATCTCCAAGCCCGAGTTCAAGACCCATTGGACTAAGAGATGCAACTATAGAAATGTAAATTGCAAACACTGCAAGGAAAAGATGATTGCTAAAGACCTGGAGGTAAATGAGCAGTGGATATTGATGCACTGCTCAATAATGTCATGTCCGTTCTCAGGCTCATTATGTGAGGTGCCCGGAATATCCAGTGAAGTGCGAGAGATGCTCGCAATCTGTCAAGAAAAGTGGCCTTGAAGATCACGTTGCAAACCACTGTCAATTTGTTGAATGCTCTTGTGGGGACATTGTAAGTGTAGCGCGCGGGGCTGTCCCAGGGATTCCCCCCCAAAAGGCGGGCAAACCCGGGGAATATCCCTGGGACTCCCCACTCCGATTTATAGAGCCACTACAATCACTTCATTACAGGTGAAGCGGAAGAACTGGGAAGCTCATTTCAGGGAAGATGGGGCACTGTTCAAGCATATGAGCTCCCTACAGCACCTCCTTAGATCTTTACACAGCTCACATAGACAACTCTATTCCAAGTTGGACGAGAAACAGAAATTAATGGAAGTAGAAACCACAGCTACTGGAGAACTGTCGAGAGTAGAGACTGAACTAAAGGCTTTTCAAAGTCAGTATGAAAACCGCCTTACAATACTACAAAAGAAGCTCGGTGCATTAGATACCGTGAGAGGAGACATTGATTCCGTACGCCGTGACTGTTCTAAGCTGACGGATACAAGTAAGACCATGGGAGGGAGGCTTGAAGCCCAGGAAGACAAGTTGAAACAAGTGCAGGGTCAGGTGGTTACATCGAAGGGTAGACCAAGTTCTGGGGCATCTCGGTACGGCGACAGTTTCTCCGATTCCAGGATGGCAGTTGTTGAAAGAAAGATTGAGGAGTTAGAGAGACAGAACACGATGCTAAAGGTCCACGTATCAGAGCTTGAGCTCCAACTGCAGGCTTCACTGGCTAGCACTCACAACGGCTCGTTCCTGTGGCGAATCCCCGACGTTGCCCGGAGAAGGAGAGACGCGATCGAAGAACGAATCACGTCGATATACAGCCCTCCGTTTTACACCGGGCGGAATGGGTACAAGATGTGTATTAGAGCCTATCTGAACGGAGATGGCATCGGGTTCAAGACACATCTCTCTCTCTTCTTTGTTCTAATGCGAGGCGAGTATGACCCGCTGTTAAAATGGCCGTTTGAGCACAAGGTCTCGCTAATACTAGTGGACCAGGACCACAGAAAACATATTGTCCAGACATTCAAACCAACTCCAGAGAGCAGCTCCTTCAAACGGCCAACTTCAGATATGAATGTTGCGTCTGGATGCCCGCAATTTTCCAAGAGTGATGTACTAGACGAAAATAATTACGTAAAGAGTGATATTATGTACATCAAGTGTATTGTTGACGTATCTCGCATTTTTCACCCCTGAGTGTATTGTGATGACTATTTTCCTCGTGTGAGTGGTCACTGACTCCACATTGGCCCCTGTAAAGCTTCGAGTTTCTGGAGAGTAGGAAGTGAATAAAGAATCAGGCTTGGCAATTATGGACTGCATGGACTATTTTTACCACATGATCTGAAATAACGTGGGTGTGGTCATAATTAACCCTCGGCGCGCATGCGCAGCGAGGGTTACAGTACTTGGGTCTGTCTGTGTGTCAGTCTGTCTGTCAGTCTGTCTGTTACTCTTCATCTCACTTCTCGAATGTTCTTTCGTCTCACAAAGGATACCACCTACTGAACGGGCAATGAAGGTCAGAAATTTCGAGAGGTTTTCTCTGAAACTGCTCCGTTGCAAAGCTAGAGCGCGAAAAAGCAAATATGCAAATACACAACGGACGGGATGGCTTACCACAGTCGGATCGATCCGCGTGCTCTGCGTACTTCGGAGGCACCAGAAGATGCAACGCAGGGCGTGTATCGCCTCTCGCATGCTATCTAGTAGTGTAGTTAGCCCGCGTCAGACTGCGCGAGCTGGCGAGGTAACAGCTAAAACTAAACCCAGCCCATCAATTAGTGGTACGGCGCATGCGTTTACTTACGCGTGCGCGTCACAGTGCGCCGAGGGTTTGCACTTCAGTGCTTTTCATTCTATATAGTGCACATGCACGTTCACCACCGATATCTTGCACACCCCGTCTTTTTGGTTATATGAAAAGAAGTTTTGTACAAGCAAGTAACAGCTTAGTTTTTGAGTAAGATGTGTGACAAAATTATAATGCACGCTCAGTTTATTAGTTCTTGAGTGTTCACATCCCTTCAACTGCAAGTGGGAGAGAGAGAGAGAGAGAGAGAAATAATAACCAACACACTCTAGGAGAGATCAGAGCTGCTTACTGTAAGAGGAGACATCTATTTCTGCCGGGAGGACGGTGATGTTCACCTCGAACCTGTCCTGGACTGAGTTCAGTATCTTGGCATCCGTCTCGTCTGACACGACGTCACCGAAAGACCCTTCGTCCCAAACCTACCAGCCCTGGCCACCTGCAAACACATGTATGTAATTTGAAAGAGTCTGCTACCTGTACTGTAAAAACCTCCGAAAAAGGACTCTAATAAAAGCACACCTTTCTATAGAGGGCACTTGGTCTCTATACTAACAATAGTGCGGGCGCTCTAATAAAAGCACACCTTCCTACAGAGGGCATTTGATTCTCTATACTAACACAATAGTGCGGGACGCTCTAATAAAAGCACACCTTTCTACAGAGGGCATTTGATTCTCTATACTAACACAATAGTGCGGGATGCTCTAATAAAAGCACACCTTCTACAGAGGGCACTTGGTTCTCTATACTAACACAATAGTGTGGGGACGCTCTAATAAAAGCACACCTTCTGCAGAGGGCACTTGGTTCTCTATACTAACACAATAGTGCGGGACGCTCTAATAAAAGCACACCTTTCTACAGAGGGCACTTGGTTCTCTATACTAACACAATAGTGCGGGACGCTCTAATAAAAGCACACCTTTCTACAGAGGGCACTTGGTTCTCTATACTAACACAATAGTGCGGGACGCTCTAATAAAAGCACACCTTCTACAGAGGGCACTTGGTTCTCTATACTAACACATAGTGCGGGACGCTCTAATAAAAGCACACCTTCTACAGAGGGCATTGGTTCTCTATACTAACACAATAGTGCGGGACGCTCTAATAAAAGCACACCTTTCTACAGAGGGCATTTGGTTCTCTATACTAACACAATAGTGCGGTACGGTTCTGAAGATAGGGACACTCAAGTGTCCTCCAACGTGTCCCATACTCAGAGGTTTCAGGGAAGAAAGAAAAATGGTGGCACAAGTGACTACTAGTGCTCAGAGCCTGTAGAGGTACATACACACTACAGGAGTGCGGATGATGTGGTGCCATTAGTGACAGACAGACAGACCCTGTGGAGGTAGGTGTCAGAGCTCTCAGGCATGTCATAGTTGATGACAATATTCACTCGCTCGATGTCCATTCCACGCCCAAACAGATCAGTTGCGACCATTATCCTCTTCTGGAAGCTCTTGAACGCCTGGTACTTGGCCAACCTGGGAAACAGAGAGAGAAGGAAAGAGAAGAGTCATGGTATACGCAGACTCATGAATATTGCTGTGTATGCAGCCAAACACAACACTCCAAATAAGGCACACCTTTCTGCAAAAGACACTGGTTCTACACCATACTAATGTACCTCTGAGGCAATGGCAATGTTCCCAGGGAGTATCTTATTAAGAGGTTACCTCTCCTCCTGGGGCATTCCACGGTGGATGCAGATGGCTGGGAAGTTCTGCTCCACCAGCAGCTGAGACAGAGCAATACACCTCTGCACTGACTTGACAAAGATGATCACCTGGAGCCACACGCACGCAGAGACAAATTGGAGGAATTGTACAGTAATGAAGGGGCCACGTCTCGAAGTAAGGGTAACAGGATTCACCTGGTTGAATTCTAGAGCATCCATGAGGTCGAAGAGTTTCCTATTCTTCTCCTTGTCCTGCAGCTTGACGTAGTGCTGCTGGAGTCCGTGGAGAGTGAGTTTCGTCTCGTCGTCGACGTAGACCTCCATTGGCTGAGGAAGGAGGGCTTGCTGGTGAGTTGGAGATACTTACACAGAAAAAGAGAGGGAGAGTGAGGGAGGGGCTGGCTAGTGGTGTACGTCGGTCCATGCAGTGGCAGGGAGAGAGAGCAGCAGACACCATCCCAGCTTGTGCGGCTGGCACCTCCGCTGAACCTCAGCTCACCACACAACACGACACAACACACAGAGAGGGCGGTAACTACACACAGACAGACTCCAACCAAACACACAAACAAGCGCACTGCCACCAAACCCAGACTCGTAGCTTCTTCGAGACCAAGATACACCCGCGACTGCCTCTACTGAACCGATATACACACACAGCACCAGGCGGCCAACTCAGACACACACAGAGAGAGAGACATAACCACAACTTTCTCATCGGCAAACAACTCCCAGCCAGCAACCAACAAACTCATCTGCAGCTCATACATTATTCATGAACTTCTTGGCAACGGGTCGGATCTCCTTGGGCAGAGTGGCAGAAAACATCATGACTTGCTTCTCGTGGGGTGTCATCTTGAACACCTCCTGGACATCTCGACGCATGTCTGCAGGGGGAGGGGGGAAGTCACCAAGGGTTCACTATTCAGGGGTGGAGCGAGTTTAAAGACACAGGGTTCTGCCCCCTTCGTTTCAAAAACGCTCATTTCTGGTCAAAATGAAGCTAACAAAAAGGGTAAGGAGGTAGAAAAGGGGTTGGGTTAATAACAAGAGAGCTTGGCGAGGAAGAAAAAGGTTGGGAAGGGGGATCGAGGTGACTTACCGAGCTGTTCCAGCATCTTGTCACACTCATCGAGGATGAAGTGCTTAATGTGCTTGAGATTGAGGGTCTTGTCGCGGACCAGGGCCAGGATCCTCCCCGGAGTCCCCACCACGATGTGGGGGCAGTTGGTCTTCATCACCTCCTCGTCCTTCTTGATGCTGATCCCTCCAAAGAAGACCGACGTCTTGATGTTGTCAAAGTATTTGCTGAATCTCTCGTACTCTTTGTAGATCTGGAACGCCAGCTCCCTGTGATGGTGTGTGAGTGTGGGTGTGGCAAGGGGTAAAATTAGCAAGAAAGAGCGAAAATTAACAAAGAAAGGCTGTGGTTTGTTACAATCCTTTCTCCATCACTTCCCTGTTTCTCTTTCCTCTTCTCACCTGGTGTGGCACATGACGATGACGCTGACTTGTCCATCAGTAGGCTCCAGCTGCTGGAGAGTGGCAATGACGAACACGGCCGTCTTCCCCATGCCGCTCTTGGCCTGGCACACCACGTCCATCCCAAGGATCGCCTGCGGTATGCACTCGTCTGTACTGTGAGGGAGAGAGAAATGGCTGAACGCCGTCTCTGACGAACGGGGTGGTGGGGCGGCAGACCTCGCTAGGATGCTCGAAGCCACAATCCACGATGGCCCTCAGTAGCTCCGGCTTGAGGAGGAAGTCGCGAAAGCCGGACGAGTGGATGGAAACGTAGCTCCCTTTCACTTGCTTTTTAGTGGCGTTCTCTGCCCCGCCCGCGTCGTTCTGAGCCGCCGCTTCAGTGGTATTCTCCTCCTCGTCATAGTCCAGCAGATCCGCCGCGTTATCAATGTCGTTGTCTGCCATCTCTTTCTCTTGCTCGACCGCCAAACACACACAGAGGGGCAACAACGCGAAGGCGAGAGAAAAATTACGGATCATGTAACACGCATGCGCAAAATGTCACGTGTTGTAAACAATATTGAACTGTGTTTCGCACAAATAGGAAATAATTATGACTTATGTTCCAGGAGTTCCTCGACCCTAACTAGCACACACTCCAGCATGTCCAGTTGGTGCTCTGCAAGCTGCAAAATCTACCAGAGAGGGATAGAGGAGGCGTGTCAGTCATACACAAGCTGGCACATACCCTGGCCTGCTCCTCGGGGTTAATTTCAGGGACCTCCTCTCCCGCTACCTCCACAGTCACTTCAGGCCCTTCTCCTCCTTTTCCACCACCACCTGCTTAGAGACAGAGTGAAGACAGTAGCAACAAAATAACAGTTGAATTCATAAACAAAAGGCAATTTAGCTGTCAGTGACAAAGTTTGTCCATGTTTTTGCTTTCACACCCGACCAGTGTTTCACATGCAGATAATTAAAAAGGAAGGTGTTTCTACTTCAATACATTTGCACATGAGATTGTGGGCCAGAGTTCAGAATAGGGTCTTGCCTTGTCTCAGGGTCTTCCTCTCTCCTCTGATGTGGACTTTATTCCTCTCCAGAGACAGACGCACCGGGCTGGTGAACTTTGACCTCACCTCATCGACCAGACTCCAGACTCCAGTCTACTGAGCATGCTCAGTAGGAACACTAGAGTCAGCAGGAGTGTGCCCACCATGTTGGAGTCAGGCTTGTCTCTAATGAGCAGGTATCTCAGGAAGTTCAGTCCTCCCATCACTCTGTACAGACGTGGAACACAAAGATGGTTAAGACCGCAACATTCACAGCAACTATGGAAGTGCATAGAAACAACTTTAATTTCTGGTGTTTGGTATAATTATGTTCTTTCGCAAAACCACTGAAACAGAACTTTGGCAAGATTAAGATATATAGGGCCAGCAAAATAAGACGAGATTACATTTACGATTACCTAACTCCATATGTACGTCTTATTAAAATAATATCGTGCCTTGCAAATGTGTAGTTGTTTTCCTCTTATGTACATACCTGTCAGTCTGTCTGAGTAGCTCCGAGTCTGAGGGGAATGACATAACCTCTTGTAACAGTGGAATGAACTCTGGACCGAGGAATGGACTGGAGACCTCTCCCTGTACAGCAGTAACACAATGGGAGAAAAGAGGGAGGGGCCTACGGAGAGCAAGGCATGGTCCACTTCATTCTTGAGACAGTGAATGAGCATTCCTTGTACTCCAGCATGTCCACATTCTCTCAACAAACACCTGATCATCCACAGACAGAGAGAGAGAGAGAGAGAGAGCGAGAGACAACTCGGACAGAATCACATCATAAAAATTAATTTACACAGCGTGTTAAAACTTAATGCAATGGGCTGAGCAGTTACTTGCATAACCTTATACGGTGTTCACCTCATACCTCCCATTTTGTTGCATGTGAACTAGGAGCTGGCTGATTGTATACCTGTACACAGTATGTCTGCCAGGTGAGGCAAACCTCTGGACCAGACTGGGCAATAGAGACAGGCTCCTCTGTCTCTGGAGATAAACATTACATCATTGACAATTACATCATAGACACCGGGACACCAATTACCAGGGTCTTGTGAGGACAAGTGACCATTATATCTACCAGACTCTGTCGTAGGGACCAGAGAGTGAGGCATTAGGAGAGGAGGAGGAGGAGGGAGGGAGGGCTGACTTTGGCAGTGTCAAGGTAGCGACTGTGGCTGAGGAGGTGTCGTGGGAGAGAGTCAGTCTCCACGCGTTTTACCACAGTCTCCAGCAGACTCTGCAGAAATACACCAACAATTCTGGAAATCTTAGAGCTGATAAAACACAAACTCACCAGTCCTTTTAGAACAGAGTGTCTCTCTTGTCTGAGGGAAAATGAGTGTACAGTGAATATTCTGGACACCTCTCTATAGAGGACACTTGTTTCTTCAACACTTGTTTCTTCAACACATGTACTAATACATTAGTACCTCCGAACACAGCGGATGGATACTTCACTTTTGATGTAACCAGTTTCAATTCTATACTTGGTGTGTGTGTTTAAGACAAACCTGTGCAGGAGTGTGAGGGTGTGAGTGAGAGAAGTGTGGAGGAGATGGTGAGGATGGAGAGGGGAGGGGAGATAACTTGACTCCACCCCCTCCACAAGCACCAGGTACACAAAACAGGCCACGCCCACCAGGGGAATGTCAACTGGAGGAGATAAACGACGGACTGAAGCACCAGTTGCCACGATGCTCTCTCACTGACAGGGAGATGAGCTGTCATAATCATCATCATCATCATCTGGACGGTGGTGAGCTGGTATCAGGTCACTCTGCTCTCCAGTCTCCAGTAGTTGGAGACATCCACAGTGGCACCGAACAACCCCTCTCTGTAGCAACATACAGTGTTGGTTGGCCAAAGAGCTCCATGTCATAGAGACAAACTAATAGACAAATGTCGGCCAGTAATAGCTACAGCTATTAAGCGATAGATGCTACTCTTGGCACAAAAACTTATTGAGCCAAAAAGAGCCCAGATTTAAGAAAATGTGTTTCTTTGCTGAAAGCATATATATATAGAGAGAGAGTTCTCATACATAAACTGCAATGTTACTGTGTGTACCATGATGGTTTCTGCAGTTGTCCTTCCCTCAGAGCCGTGTCTGGAGAGGTTACGAGAGACGAGAGGCTGAGCCAAGAGAACCAGGAGCCTGGGAGGAGAGACTGAAGAACAGTGTGGAGTGGTCGCGAGGCAAACACTCACAGACATGCAGTCTCTCTCTGCAGTGGGGACCAGTAGGTCTGCAGAGGAGCCTGCAACCAACACAATTAACAGACACTCTCATTAAACTCTGGTAGACAAGGTTTTGTAATTGTATAAAGCTGATTTCCATTGATAGCTCAGACTGAATATCATGAAGATTCTATATAAATTATACACATGATTTTTAAAGAGATTACAACTGTGCAAGTGTCCAGATTTGAGTGTGGCTAACCATTTGACTGGTAAACTGATGATGAATGTGAGCTGTGAATGGCCCAACCAGAGACACTACTAGTCTAGCTGCAGTCAGTGGAGAGAATCCCTCCTCCTCCTCCTCCTCCTCCAGACTGGGGTAGACTCTGGCAGTCAGTGACCTCACAGACCTCAGAGTAGAGAGGTGTCTCCTCCCATCTCCCACCCCCAGTCTCACCAGAACTGCAGACACACAACCCCCTCCTCCCCTCTCCCCAGTCTCACAGGTCTCACCAGTCAGGAGAGGGGTGAGGAGGTGGAAGAAGAGAGGAGGTGAGGGAGAGACAGCCTCCAGCTGCTCCAGGAAAGCCAGACACATCTCTTTAGCTGAACAAGTCTGGACGCAATGAGTCATAGTTAGCTTATACACAACTCATTTTCTTCCTATAACAATAGTAGGCGATTTCTATATGTGAGGTGATGGTGTTTGTGAAGAGTATTGGATACCTCTGAGATGAGAGTGATAAGCTGCCAAATGGGGGAGGAAGGTGACGGTGGAAGATTGGGAGGTAGGTGAGGGGTGAGCAGTGAGAGCAGGTCCCATCCCAGAGCCTTCACCACGTCCTGTGGAGGTAATTAGATGAGGTAATGAGAGGGTCTTCCCCATTGCTCTACCCTATGCTGCAGAAACAGTGAAGAAACAGCTTGGGACTGGCCAGAGTCAATGCTCCTCGCCACGGCAACCAGCAGCAACTGAGAGTCTCCATTCTGTAGCTGTTGACAATGGTCTGAGGAGACGCAGAGTTTCACCAGCACTTACACGCTCTTCTACTGCAGCTTTCAGGTCTTCCATTCCTTCTGAGCATGCGCAGTTTGTAAATCACACACCGCGCCGGCCGGCCACGTGCGATTTAATCTCTAAAAGACGCCCACCCCGTGCCTCTTCTTTCGTCGTTTTTTCTGGCAAGATTCGCTCAGAGGTTCGTTGGCGGAGTCTGCTCTGATCTATAGGATGACGACTCACTCACCGGATCTCCAGTGGTTGCTGATCAAGAACACGTCCAGTTTCCTGGTCCGCCGCAAGTACGCCAAGGCCAACACCTTCACAACTGTACGTCTCCTCCTCCCTCCTCTCTCTCATCGCATTACTTTGCTTCCTTCCCACCAGGAGCCCAACAACCTCACCGGCATAAACGCGTGGAAGTACAATGGGCTAGTGAATAAAAAGGTCAGATTTACACCATAATTTTGCCTAGTTTTTATGTTGTGTTTCTGCTTTCCAGCAGGCTGTGTGGTTATCACTGCTGGTCCGGATAACAAGGGTATAGTTCTGAGGACGAGGAGGAGCGTGGAGGGACCCGGCGACTGCCAAGATGTTCTCGAGGGGGGAGGTAGGGGAGGGAAAAGGAGAACGAAAAGGTCCCCATTTTTCACTGTTCCTATTGGCTACGTTTGTCCCTTGGGGCGTTCCCCTAGTTCCCCACCTTCTCTTCTTCTATTTTACTTCCCTCCTCTCTCTTTTTCCTTCCGGGCCCATCAGGAGAACATGGGATGGGGAACTGATACCGTCGAGATCTCTGGTCGAGGTCAGGTGACTCTGTGTGTATGAGGCTCGATGATGAAAACTCTTGACTGAGCTGGTGTTTTGGAGCTCCGCGGTAGGACCACACCTCTTCTCTCTTTCTGTGCGTTCTTAGTCCTTTTTCTGCTCATTCCTTTCTCACTCTCTCTGCTTTGGTCTCTTCCTCGAGCTCTGCAATGATGGCAATAGATTATGAGAGCTGAGAGCCTGGTTCATGTTTTATTGTGTGTGTCTCTGTGAGGGTTGTTTGTAGCTCTGTGTGCTTCTTCTTCCCAGGTTGCTGTCATGAGGCCAGTGCTATTCTTGCCAGCCAGCGACCGCGAAATTGGCCCAGAAACACAAATGAGGACAAAACTTGTTTTAGTGGCCACTTTAAACCATGTGTATATAATATGACGCCGTACAAGTTTGGTTCTGCGCATGCGCTGGCTGTAACTGCGGTGTGCAAAGAAATATGCTGCTGATGCTGAAGAAGTATTTTCCTCGTACCTCGACGGACACAATGGCCTGACGTTCACTGTGGTGATGGTGCCGCTGGCCTACGTCCACGGTGTAGTCAACATCGCCCCATCGTCTTTCCCACAGACCCCGCCTACACTCTGTCGGTGGGGGCTCATGACTTTCCTGCTCTTCAACACGGTGTCCAGCTACTGCTCCTCCTGACCACGGACACCTCCTGCGGCCGCGTGGCTCTCCCGGTCATAAATCAGCCGGGCTACTCCACTGTTCCCTACTGCCATGCACTAGGCTAGCTCGCTCCATCACGGCTCATCTGTGCAGCGGCGTTCTGTCGAAGTAGCTCACACTGTTTCTTCACGGGAGGTGTGTGTCTTGTGTCGGGCTTCTACACCACCGCTACTACTTCTTCCGTTCTCTTATCCGTCACTTCCGCCGCTTTCATGGCGCCATTATGAGTTTCGTGGCAGTATTCACACTGATTGGAGGGTTTTCCCTCACCGTAATCCCTGGACTGGTGTTCCCCAATGTGGCCTGGCTCCTGGACATCATGCCAGTCAGTCCCTCACCATATAGAGACCTCGGTGGCTCTGTTTGCCACCCTGGGGCTGGGGGGCTGCTGTGTCTCCTCCAGCTTTACCAGGCGGCTCATGGAGGAGACCTCTGGGAGTTCCAGAGAGGAGTCACTGCGTACAGACGCAGTTTCCCGGAGACAATGAAGGAGCTGATGGGAGAGCACTGGTGAGCTGCTGGCTGTGTCCTCTCATACCGTCCGAGTCATCGGGACCGGTGCAGACTACAAGCTAGAGAGGAGGCCACACCCATCGCAATGCTACCAACAGCAACCGCAACACAGGAGGTGCATCGGATTGGTGGAGAATCCGCAGACGATGGAGTCTGTAGGGGTATATGCACAGCGTGCAACTTAACAGGATAAACACAGATATTATAGGTTCATTTACTACATTTGTCTACCCCATAAACTTTATCGCTGCACCTTTTGGAAATGTGAAAAAGTGGTAACTCCAAAATGAGACACATGCACTGAGTATAAATTCAGATGCAGCAAAGAGAGAATGAAAATGTGAGTGTCAGTGTTTATGTCTGGTCTCTGGAGTGCGGTCTCTAAAAGATCCTCTCTGCTGAGTAGTAGTGAAGCTCCCGCTCTCCTTCACGTGGCCCTCTGGAGCAGTCTATACATCCTCCCAGCTCCTGGACGCGGCCTTGAACCCTGCACAGGGAACTGCAGATCTCTCTCTCCCATTGACTGGGAACTTAGGAGGGCCTTCCAACTGCTCCCATACTGCCTAAGCCAGCTCAGTCTATTGCAGGAAGTATGAGTAGTTGCCGCATCTCCACCACAGAGCTGCACGGAACTCCGTCCACCAGCAGATCTTGACATGTCTTTATGTGCAGGTCTTGTCTGTAGCCCAGAGCTCGGTGATCCACGACAAACACTCCCAGCTTCCTCTCACTGTTGGAGAGTTTCCACCTGTGCGCAAGAAGATGGGCCTCTTCAGAGGACGACACCAGGGTCATCAGCAGAGACACTGGCTGCAGTGTTCCTCCATCTATCCTCTTCATCACCGACCACACGTTCTCAAACTCTGTCAGATCACCGCACTCTGGAAGACCTGGAGACAGAGGAGTCAATTTTAGCATCAAAACAATTCTCATTGCCAGTCCTTTGCTCACCAATGTGTCTGGCCACCTGGAGATCGTACATGGTGCGGAGAAGATGAGGGCGTGGCTTCCCTGCAGAATCTTTGCCATCTCCATCCAGATTCTCTCTGCAGAGATGGCCGTCAGCCCCTCAGCCGTCTCTCTGATTGCCTCCAGTGTGGCGGGGTCGTGGCGGTCAGGTGAGGGGGAAATACGACCGTAGAACCTGAAATATCGCAGAATCCGGAGAAAGTCTTCGCATATTCTCTTGCGAGCATCTCCAACAAACACCACTTTCTTCTCAGCGAGGTGTTGCTCTCCGCTAAAATAGTCGTAGAGGTTCCCCTGGAGATCCAGACTCATGGCATTGATGGTGAGATCTCTCCTCTCTGCATCTTCTCTCCAGTCCTTCGTGAACTCCACCACCGCGTGTCTGCCGTCAGTCACCCGGTCTAGCCGCAGCGTCGTGATCTCGTAGTTTCGATGGTCGATGTGAGCCGTCACCGTGCCGTGCTGGAGCCCCGTCGGGATGTATCTGATGCCGTTTGCCTCGAATAGTCTCATCATGACGTCGGGTCTGCACTCCGTCGCTATGTCTATATCTTTGGGTCTCTTGTCCAGCAGTAGGTCTCTCACCACTCCACCCACGAGACGAAAACCGTAGCCACTTTTCCGGAATATGGACTCAAGTAGCAGGAGATCGGGCGTCAGTAGAGCCTTGAACGTCTGAGTGTCCAGTTTCCCGGTCGCCATAGACGCCATGAGGTGTTTTAGTCTCGTGTGTCCTACCAGTAGAGCCACAGGTCCTCGTTGTAGTCGCGAGAGAAAACGACAAGCTGAAGCTGCAGCGAAATGCATTTCACTGTTTCAAAAATTTCATCTCTGCACAGCGTGCACGAGTAATTAGGATCAAAACTCATGTATACGGTTTATCCCCAGCCTGGCAACGTTTCGGTTTATTAGAGAGAAATTTGACATTTTCTAGGACGAGCGATGTCGACAAGGGACAAAGACAGAAGTGGGAAGCTAGCTGCAGGTAGAAAGAAGGTTAGCGACTGCCAGTGAGACCTCCAAACGGCTCCAGCCTCTCTGTTTCTTTAGCTGGAGAAGTTCCAGGCTCGACAGCAGAGCGGCAAGAAGAAACAAGGCTCTGTGCCTCTCCTTCTCTCCCTCCCTGTGAGCCGACCCGCTGCTCTGGCGGTGTGTGCTAAAGCCTTCTCTCTTCCCTCAGGCTCTCGAGACCAATGCCTTACTCCAGGGAGCCGGTGGGGCTCCAGAACTAACTGCTCCTCTCCCCTCACTCACTGTAAGTTGTGTGTGTATCATGTGTTTTGGTCATGATATGTTCCTGCATCAGCTCAGCAATTCTCTCTCATTGACCACACCTACTGACCTACCTGCTCCCGTTGCCAACGGATACAGCAACAGTGATAGGTGGAGCCTGAAGGCACGAACTTTGACCCCACCAAGGGACCGTATCTCCCAGGACAGTGAATCAGAAGACAGTTATCTCCAGGTCAGCTCTCTACACTACCAGCCTTTCTCCCTGTCTCGCCTCACGGGGTTACTTTCAGTGGGTGTGCCCACTTTAGTTTCACCATCTTGGAATATCCCATACCCCTATAATAAGGAGATGTTCATAGGCCACTTACGGAAGTTCTTTTGTCTCCGTGATATCACTACCTTTAGTGAAAGATACAAGGAGGAGTTTCTATCTCCCATTCCTTGTCTCATTCTTATAATAATGCCTCTGCACAGGCTCAGACCATTGATATTCTGGTGGCAGAGAAGTCGTCACTGGAGTCAAAGATTCACCCCCTCCAGACTGACCTCAGACACAAGACGAGTTAGCCGCGCCAAGCCGTGTCAGATTGTGTTAGTCAGGATCACGTGGTGTCACTGCAGGGGAAGTGCAGGACCTGAGGAGTCGTCTACAGTCAACCAGACTGCAGCTGGAAGAGAATGAGAGATTGAAACTCTCCCTCATCGAGGACAGAACAAAGCTGACAGAGTGAGTCCACAGGTTCAGTGAACATAATACGCTACTGTCTTGTGTACAGAGCCTGTTGGAGGAGAGGAGGGGCAGGGAGGAGGCTGAGGGTGCCTTGCAGAAGATGAAGACAGCTCGCGAGGACACCAGACAGGAGAACACTGAGCTAGTCAGCAAGGTGAGACCACAGCTGGTCTGAGACTAAAACTGGGTCCACTAGCACGAGGCCAAAACAGTGTGTCATAATTTATCTTTGTTTATGGTGGGTTGGGGCGTAAAAAAATAAAGAATTCTTTTTTTTCTCCGTTTCTTCCATATCAGGTGACCGGCCAGGCAGCTGATCTTCACTCCCTCCAACAGACGACCTCTGACCTCCGCAGTCGACTGACGATGGCGGAGCTCCTCAACCAGCAGCTGTCGGCAGTCCGTCTTCTCCCAGTGGGTCGGGGGAGGGGCTGGCTGCCGGGGAGCTGGAGGAGCTGCAAGGGGAGGTGGGGAGACTGGAGGGAGTGGTGAGGAGTGTGAGTGGGGAGAGGGACCAGGCTCTCGGGGATCTCGACGCTCTCCGAGAGGCAATGATACAACAGAGACAAGACTCCGCCCAGAGAGTGAGCCTTCGACATAAATAATGTCGTATATAGCGAGTTTCTGTTGTGTTGTGTCAGTTGTCAGAGCTGCATTCGAGGCTGGCACAGAGGAGGCGGAGAGACTGAATCTGTCTGAGCAACTGTCGGACGTCTCCCAGAGACAATGTGAGATGATCCCTGTGTCACGTGTGTCATCCCGTGTAACACCATCTGATTCTGTAAAATGGCATCCGATTCATTTGTGATCTTGTGTAACACCATCTGATTCATGTCTGATCTGGCCTGATTTCTGTGCAGATGAACTTGCTCAACACGCATCTTCTGAGACATGCCCAGTACCAAGAATCAACCCTGGTTGCCATGGAGACACTACAGCAAGAAAAACAAGAGCTCCAGACTCAGCTTCAGTCACAGGTGAGAGACCACGCCTCCAGCCACGCCCCCTGACCCCTCCCCTCAGTTGGCAGAGTGTGATAAGCTACGGAGTGACTGGAGAGTTGCAAAGGAAGGTGGAGGAGGAGAGAGAGAGGGTGAGAGGCTCAGGGAGAGTGCTATAGACTCAGGAGCTCTACTGGAGACAATGTCGCGAGACAAGGAGGCCCTGAGCAGGCGGTGGCCCAAAATAGAGAGCTGAAGACTCAACTTGTGGAGTTGCAGGATGGCTTCGTGAGATTGAGTCAGCAGAACATGGAGCTGGCGTTGGACGCTTGAGACTGAGAGGTTCCACGTGTCTCAGCTGACGAGGCAGCTGGAGGCAGCGTCACAGTCGCAGGAGGAGGAGGAGGGCTGGGAGAGGACAAGAGAGCAGAGATAGGGATACGGACGAGGTGGGAAGAGAGGGGAGGAGGAGGAGGAGAGTCGAGTGGACACACAGACCACAGCAGGAGAGAGGAAGACACTGAGACGACTAACCACCTCTTACACCAAATTCAGGTACAGTCTGGAAATGAGGGAACACTGTTAAAGTTGGTCAGGGTCCAGAGTTCAATGTAAACATCCGCAGAGGCGGAAACGTTGTAGTTTTATAGATGCTGCTCTCTAATGGTTTTGGGAAGCATCGGAGTTTTCTCGCGAATTTGAAATGAAAAGTTTTCAAATCCACGTCATTATTACAGTACCCCCTCCCCCACATCCCAGGAGGTGGAGGAAGAGAGGGAGAGTCTGAGGCTACAGTTGGAGGTAAGACACACCCCCACTACCTCCTCATCAGACTGTGTGAGGACTACTGACTGACCTCTCACAGGAACTGGTGATAGAGAGAGACAGTCTACATGAGGAAATATCACGGCTTCACTCGCAACTGACTGGGCCCACTCTGCAGCCAATTATCAGTCCTAATGACAGGGGCTCCCCGCAGACACCGAAGCTGCTAATGACAGGGGCTCCCCTGCAGATGCTGAGGCTGCCAATCAGACACTAGACATACTCACTGCACTCCAGGTCAACTTTAATGCTCTTCAGGTATGTCTGGGGATTCAGTGGGTGTGGTTTGAGAGTGGGTGTGGCCTGTCCAAAGGAGCGTATGTGGCGGTGATGTGGAGAAGGCGGAGCTTGTTGAGCAGGTGGAGCAACGAGAGGTTACCATTGGACAGCTCTCTGGAGAGACTGAGACCATTGGTCAGTCTATTCAACTCTCTATGATATCTGTTACAGTGGAAAAGACACCTTCCTTTATAAAGGACACTTGGTACTAATACCTCAGAGTGAGGGAGATACATATTGTGAGACACTTTTGAAGCCTTCAAGTGTGTCCGTAGTGCAGAGATCTCGTATTATACTGGTGCAAGTGGTGGTATCTGATATATTATATATACCATGCTGTACTGCAGGAGAGTACGTAATGCTGTACCAGGCCCAGAGAGAGGCTCTGAGGGCAAAGTTCAAAGAAAAAGACAATTTCATTCAGCAGCTTGTCTCAGAGAAGGAGGCAGTGCAGGTAGTGAGGGTGGCTCCTGTGTTTATTAGTCAATTATTGTGCCACTCATTTCTCTCCAGGCTCAGTTGTCAGAGGTACAGACACTCATGAAACAGCTGGTGACTGGCAGAACTCGTGAGAACAGACCAACCACCTCACATGAAGCTCCTTCTCCTCCACCCCCTCCCCCATCTCCCTCATCACTCCCCCTCCATCTCCGCCAATTCACACGTGCTCATCGCATCACACCCTCCCCTCCTCCTCCTCCCCTCACACCTCAACTGAGACAGTGGACCGTATATTCCAGCTTCTGTCAGTGATTGGTGAGGGTGTGGAGAGGGGGAAGAGTGAGGTGGTGCCTTGTGCCTGCTGTACCGGTGATGTCATCTCTGTATAAACCTTCATTAATGAAAACTGTCACATGTTCTCCATCATTAATAAACCTTCATCTTCAATTTGTAAAGAATGACTTTAACAAGTGAAGCAAACGTCGAACTTTTTTGTTCTTGCATGCATATTGTCGTGGCACAGAGTTGGTTGTTACGTAATAACTGCAATAATTATGCAAATAATATAATATACAATTATGATAAAAAACTAGCGTCAAGCAAGAGTATTAATACAATAATATATATATAACTGTTTTCTAAAAGTCTCCATAAAAGGAGGTGGGTGTGGTCTAGTGAGGTCTCTGTGGGACAGAGGGGCGTGGTGGGGGTGGGGCAGGGCGTGTCCCTCCAGGTCCTGGGTTTGCTGAAGGACGTCTGTAGTGACAGAGTAAAGAACACAATATAGCAATACTGTAGTGTATGTTGAATGTTATACCGTGGGACATGAGGCCTGTCGTTGTTAATAGCAGGAGGTACGGGAGATCGACCGGGAGTTGGGCGTGTCGGGCGGGAGGGGGCGGGGGGATTGGGGCGACTCCTGGGTGGCGGTGGGTGGCTGTCTGACTGGTCGTCATACTGCACAGGAGGTGGCAGGGGCGTGTGCACTGCAAGTGGGGGGATAAATGAAACGGAAATGGACATCAAAATAAGAGTTGGCTAAGTTCAGGTGAAGTGTGGAGACAGAGAGGAGGAAAGAGGGAAGAATTATGCACATTTCTTATGCCAGAATTCTACCAAAAGTAGAGTTGGCTACGTTCAAGTGAAGTAAGATGTTTTCAGGGCTAAAGGTTGTATTCTTGGCAAAAGTGCACTAAAGTGAAAGTGAGGTCTGTTTGTCAGTCATGTGCGTTTTGTCTGCAAGGCTGTAAGATGGAGCCATACAAGTCTTTGAGGTGACATCTCGTATGAGAGATAGGGCCTCATTGCAGGTGTGGTACATATGGATCATGTCCTCTCTCCTGAGAGTGGCCTCCTGACTCTCCTCCATCATCTCTGACTGGTCCCCCGCTGCGTAGATCATGGCCAGCAGGTCCTTTGAGATGTACTCCTTCAACTGGGGCAGAGAGACGTGGTGCATGTTAATCATGCAGTCTGCAATATGCAAATACAAGGGGATATTGCCCAATAGAGTTGTGCCTATGAATAAATCTGATCTGCGAAATTATTCACCAAAGAATTGTAGGAATGCAATCATGTACATCGACACATATTAGTGGGTGTGGTCAGTGGGTGTGGTTTTTCAGCTGACCTTGTTGACCATCATGAACATGATGCTCTTGGGACGGAGTCCCTGATGTTCTTGCTGACGATGGAGAAGTAGGAGTCCACCAGGTTTCTGATGGTCTCAACCTGCCTCTCTAATTGGGGATCAATGGAATCCTGTTCTCCACTCTGAGAGGGAGGGAGAAGTATGTGTGGCATTAATTGCTTCATGAAATTCCCAAACAGGAGACTTTTGGACACCAACATGCCACTTTGACAGTATTTCATTTGTTTAAGTGCTGAGATATTTTTTCTCACTGCACGAAAAAGACTTTCTCTTTATTTACGCTCTGTCACAAGATGAACTAGTGCTCAGGAGTGACAGTGAAAGTGAGCTAACATGGAATGCATAACCATCAGTTAGTTTTAGTTAGAAAATGTGTGCAATGAGAAATTGAGTGGAAAAGGAGTGAGGTGAAGGAGGGAGGTGAAGGAGATCTTACGTCAATTCTGGAGCTGCTGTCTGATTGAGGATAGACACCAGCTCTGAGGAGAGAGGCCTTCCAGTTCTCCACCTCCTCCTCACTCTGAGCTACCATCTCCAGCTGGTCCTTGTCCTTGTACACGTTCCTGCAGGTCACATGACAGTCATATGATGTAGTTAACTTGGTCACATGACAGTCATGTGACTCAGCTGGTTGTTCACTCACTTGCCAGTGGTATAGAAGAGAGCAAACACATGTTTCTTGCCGATAGAGAAGCGGCCGGCCTCGATATCCCTCACCCTCATGTCCTCCAGTCTCAGACTGTACTTTTGCTCCTTCTCCTGAGGGTTCAGGTATGGACACATGAGGAATGGAGGAATGCAAACACGAGGAAATGGGAATGGAAACGTAAGGTATTGGCGAATGGTAGAGAATGAGGTATTGGGAAATAAAATGGAGTATGGGGAATGGAAAACTGGGGTATGGAGTAAGGGGCACGGACACATGGGAATGAGACCCACCTCATTGTCCTTGTACCAGGTGAGGCTGTCAGAGCTGAGGACAAACCAGTATTCTCTGGTGGAGCCCTTGATGAGGGAGACGGGGATGCTGAGCCAGCCCTTGCGGATGAGCTGGTGGCTGGCAGTCCGGGTGCCTCCTTGTTTGGTCTTGGAGGCTCTGTCGAAGCCAATGAAGTCAGGGTGGTTGGTGTTCATGTAGGAGAGCTCTATCTCCACCATCAGCTTCAGCTGTGGACCACAGCACATACAGACAGAGAGGTAAGGTGGAATACAGACAGCCAGAGAGGTAAGGTGGAATACAGAGAGAGAGAGAGAGAGAGAGAGAGAGTGATGGAGGAGGCATGGACTCACATGTTGCTTGCAAGCCTGTTCTTGTTCCCGGAGCTGCGTGGACAGGACTCTCTCAGTCTCATCTCTCAGCCGTGGGTACTTGGCCATCTACAGACAGACAGAGAGACACTAATACAGAGGTGATACATGGAGTGGGTATGTTGCATTATCCCCATTATTAACATTGTAGACTGATCCTCATTCAATGCCTAGAAATTAAAAAGGGCAAAGTTGACCCTGACAACACTCTTTTCGTTGACAGGTGGGATCTTATGTACATTCTGCCGTGGTGGAGCGAGACACATTGAGCTACTTACCCCCTCTGAACATGTCTGTACGACGGCTCCCAGCTCCGTGGACACCATGTCGACACACTTGAGGGACGGCTGCAGAAGCTTCTTGATCTGTCGCTTCACTATCTCCTCAAACGCCAGGTCAGGAGTGAACAGACCAACTCTGCCAGCGGGAGAGGGAGAGAGGTGTACGTGTATTAGCAGCTCTTTAGTGACAAGTATTATACTCTAGTCTAATATTGGACAAAGGCGCAGCTTTACTTTAGACACTTTGACTAAAATGTTTGCTGAATGTATGAATGACAATAGACTCCAGTACTGGTATCAACATGAGGGAGGTGTGGTGAGCGTTGTACCTGACTCCCAGCTGGTTCTTTATCTCGTAGCTAATCTCCCGCCTCATCTGCTTCTCATCCGTCTCCAACTGCCAACATAGAAAAAAAACCCACTCAATCAATACACTGTCCAATGTACAGTGTACATTCAGTGGATATCAACATCACAGCAGTTTGCTAGTCACCATTCCCACACCTGATGCGGTGAACAACCATGGCACCAACAGTTACTAGCCTGTCTGTGAACCTCTAAGGTCAACCATTGTTCCTGGTGTGTCTCTTCAACCATCCACTCACCACGACACACAACATGTACCGTACGACACTCTAATTGAAGCCCACCCACCTTGACCAGCTCAAAAGGGAACCTCTCGTGGAATATTCTGCTGATCTTGGCTCCTCCGCTGAGCTCCTGGGAGGCGGCTCCATCTGAAGTCCCTCCTCCCTCTATCCTCCGCTCAAACTCCAGACTGTACGTCTGGACCAACCTGTGGGTAACAATAATATAACAAGACAAGAAAGTGTTATTCTGTATTACATGTATTATGAACATTGAAAGCACAGTCAGTACGGAAGACAATGAATTACGTACTAAAAATACGTCGTACCAACCCTCAGTGCATGTGTATGTATATGTATAAAGGAAGAGAGAAGAGAGGGGGAAGACTGACGTGAGCATGGCCTTGGTCTTCATGGCGGGGTCTCCTGGTTTGAACTTCTTGTACTCCTCCACCTCCTTCTCCATGGACAGGACCTCCGCCTGCAGCTTGGTCCGCAGTGACGGCAGAGTGTCCCTGATGTGGTTGGTCAGCATCTGCACACCACCAGTGAAAGAGAGGGAGGGAGGGAGGGAGGGAGGGAGGGAAGGGACGGACTGAAAACTTATCAAAATAGGAAAATAACTGAATTATCCCCCAAAACCAATACTATCCTCCCAAAGAACTGTTTTACAAAAAGTCACATGAAAGAAACTATAGAGTGGGCACCAACACACACCAGTCCCTAGTAATAACAACAATCTTTGGAATTTCCTCTTTAACTCAAAACTTCAGTGTGGGGACTTTCTACAGCTACACAGTGGTAAGTCTTGCCAATCGCTTGCACGTTTGAGCTATCCATGAACTATCTTCACTAACAATGCAGATTGCTACGAACTAAACAGAATGTTTCTCCATCCTTAGTCTCCCTGCTATTATGCAGGTTTGCGAATTCAATGGTTGTGAGGCGTCCATTGCTCTGCGAATTGCTACCAATACATGAGCGTTTTCACACTAAATAGTTTTCAGCAATGTGTACAAACATACATTGTACCTGGTTGAGTGCCTTCTGGAGGTAAGGAGTGCCCAGTTTATCAGCCATGTGGCGGTAGGAAGAGTGAGAGAGAAAGAACTTCCTCTCGCCAGCCAGTGCGGCTCTGATGTCCTTCCTTCCGTCGATGTCCTTCCTGGCTCCGTTGACCACACCCACATACCCTGCGCAGCGGGAACACTTGTTTTCGAGAATGTCTCGTGCGTCTGTTCTCGTCCTCAGATCCAGTTTGTCAGGTACACCTATATGGTACGAACCTGCAGAAGAGAGAGGACTGAGAGGTGAGCAAGGAGAGCTCATAGAGCGGTGGAGAACCTTCTCAAGACACAAAAAACCCAGCTGAATGATCGAGGACACCAATAATTCTTCTTAGAGATGATAATTATACTTTATCTCCCATAGAACAGGTAATAACCACCTAGGCAAATTTAACAACCCTAAAAACACTAAAGACACAAAAAACCATTGCTAATAATAGGACAACCTCTTCTGTCTGCAACGTGGTGTCTGTCACTTAGAATGGTTCCAGGGTGATAAGTAATTATGCCACTAACGCGGTAGTGTCCACCTCTTTGGACCTAGTGTGAGAGCCTCAGAGTCGCGAGGTCAATGTTGGCGGGCGAGGTGACGGACCAGAACCAGGCAGCAGTAGTCATCATACACGCGTGATGATTGCATGAGCACATGTACTCTGATCTAGGGAAAACTACACACGATCGGGAGCGACAGATATGGTCACCAACACTGGGACCATCAATTGGTGAGAACCAGGGGCGAAGTCCACCACAAAGTACCAGATTCAGGGACATGCACACATCACCACAGCGGGAGGAAGACGAGGGAGAGAGAAGGCAGGGACACATGAGAAAAAAAGAGCAGAGAGAGAGAGTAGCTTGTGCTACGCAATATGGTCTAAGCAAACATTTCATAATAGCAGCAATGTGTATACAGTGCTTCCAGAAACCTCAGTGCACTACACAAACTGGTCATACCACTAGTCATATTATTGGCAAACACACCTCTC